>CAKAKR010066498.1:47897-129691 GCA_916700685.1 Adelosebastes latens | reverse complement strand
GTGGAACAAGCAGTGACTTGGAAAGCATCATAAATGAATACAGTACGGAGTTTTAATTGTGGATTATTACTATTATTTACTAATTACCACACGTTTCTGAACCTTTCTCTGTCTAAAATAAATATAAATTATATTTATCATGAAGTTAAATGGCCATTAAAAGGCAAACTCTATGTAGAAAGAAAGGGCTGTCAGCAGCAGCAGAAACACAGCTGACAGGTAGCCGACAGGCTCCCGGGACGCAGCTAACTCGCGTCTAGTGTGAACACCCTAGGTGTGCATCACGCAGCCACGACGCGACGCTGCCGTCACGCGAGCCTCATGCGTGCTGTGTGTCCACGGCTTGAGTCTGAACAGCGTAGCCACATGCGAGCGCGCATATGCGAGCGCGCATGGGACACCGACCCGGATTGATTTATACGTGTAAGAAGTTACAAACAGTCCCTTTAAAGGAGAACACCACCTAAATTAAGAATTATGTTATTTCCATGGCCGAGGAAAGTTCAATCAATATTTGTTACTTTCTCTCAAAGCCAGAAACCAGAGAAGTAAGTCTCAAACTTGTCATTAGGTATACATTTTGGAGCTGCTCCAGAGACAATGTTGTTGTGATGTTTGTTTACTTTTTATACCCAATTGAGCTTTATTCTATTGTAGTGATCTCAGTTTTGAAACAGAAAATGCACCCATAAATGTAGATCACCCCTGGGTGCTCTCAGTGTCATCTATAACATCTCTCCCAATCATTACCTTCGCCAAGGCCGAAGTCTGGCTTTGGTTTGTTTATTTCTTTGTCCGTTACCAGGATTACTCCAAAAGTCTGACAACTGTAGATTCTGCTTTTTTTCACATTAAACACTGTGAACTTACAGTTGAGTTCGACCAAAGCACACTTGGTGATTGTTGGAAAGAGTAATGACGACGGTTTAAGTGAGTTTTATTTTGTTTCTCTCCAGTTTGAAAGAAGTGTTTTACGATGCTCCGCTACGTACAGCTGATCTCAACATAAACAAAAATACACGTGGATGATTGCGCAAGCTGAACGGAGAGGGGGGCCGAGGTGTGAGCTCTACCAGTGCCATTCTAGTTGTCTATGGAGCAGTTCCACACTTTATACCCCATGGCATCACAAATTTGAGATTTAGCTCTCTAGTTTTTGGATTTGGGATTGAATTGCTCATGTTTACTAATATTTTTGGACTGTCTTAGACCATAGGAATAATATGTATGAATTTTGAAAATGGGCATCGTTCCCCTTTAAATAAACTCGCTTTTTTTTGCAAGAGTGGCACAGTTACATTCTGTTACTGCAAAGTACTGTCTACCAAACCTTTCATTTTTTCTGTTGCTTGAATCAACAGCTTCTCTCACCATTGTCTGATGGCCTGTTCCACCGTGCCATTGCTGAGAGTGGCACTGCTGTAATGGATTTGCTCCTTGCAAATGATCCTCTACCAGCAATGCAGGTTCATTTTCAGTGTTTATTTTTGTGTGTAAACATTCTTCAGTGCACAAAATCAGTATCACAAAATAATATATCCATTTTTCTAAACTGTTGAGATGAACCCCACATATCTCTCCTCAGATGATAGCTAATATATCTGGCTGTAGCCTCGAAAGCACGGAGAAGATCGCTGATTGCATGAGAAACCTCGATATTAACACTATTGAGGCTATTGGGCAGGTGAGATATTTTATGCAAAACTGATATACACTGACTTAATGGGATTAGTTGAAAATTAGTCTATACTGTCTTCTGCAAGATGTCTATGAAATGTTCACTTTTATATATTGTGTTGTCTTTATCTCAACTTTTTCTTTTATACATTTTATTTTCTCAAGGATAAAAATTTTAGAATTCCTCCAAATGTTGATGGACACTTCCTGACAAAACCTGTGGATGAGCTGCTCCACAAACATGAACTTCTCACTGTGCCATTCATGACCGGCGTTAATAATGATGAAGGGAGCTGGTTAATTGCTGATGTAAGTGTGCATGTTACTGAAATTTGTGTGACTGAAGAGATTACTGATTTCCAGATAAGTCAATGAAAACATGATTGTTTTGCTTTAGTCCATGTCTGAAATGTTAAATGTATTCCCTTAGTTCTTTGCTCCTCCAAACTGGACAGAGGGATTAGATCGGGAGCTGGTCATGAACATGATGTTCATGTTCTACCCTAATGTAAGGCAGACAGTGCTGGACATTACAATATTACTCTGCTTCATCATGCTCAAACTTATCTGACAGATGTGTCGCTCATTTTCTCTAGCCCAAAGATGCGATGATCAGAGATTTGGTGGCTGATGAATATATTGGAACCGGTGAAGATCGTGTGAAGAATAGAGATGGGTTCACTGAGCTGCTTGGAGATATGATGTTTACCATTCCAGCCATTAAGACTGCTAATGCCCACAGAGGTATTTTACATACACAAGATTATGCAAATCTATTTAAGAACCATTGTTTGAACGAGACAGATCACACCCATTTGGCTACTACTAGATGCAGGTGCCCCTGTATACCTGTATGAGTACCAGCATCCTCCTAAATTCCTGCAGTCAAAAAGGCCAAGCTTTGTTGGGAGTGACCATGCAGATGAACTCTTTACAGTATTAGGATTCTGCTTCACAACTACCCACATCAAATTAGCCGGTAAGTGCAATATAAAAATCACTATTTCAATAGACCACCAGAGATCTGGGTTTCCTAGAGTGGAAAGTGTTTTACCAGATTATCATTATTTTAGATGCATGTGATGAAGATGAGGAGCAATTGAGCAGAACCATGATGAGCTACTGGGCCAACTTTGCTCGGACAGGGTAGGAATTCATCCTGATTACAAGTTATTATACACATGGCGATAAGACTTGTATATAACGTGTGTGTGTGTGTGTGTGTGTGTAGGTCTCCTAATGGGGACGGCCTTGTCCACTGGCCAAAGTATGGAGCAGAAGAGGACTACTTGTCAATTGATGTAAAGGAGCAGGTAACTGGTCAGCACCTGAAGAAGGACCAGTTTGTCTTGCTGACACAGACTCTCCCGGAGAAGGTCCGACAACACAAAGAGAAGATGGAGCGCAGCGAACTGTAGAACAGTCACCTCGTCTTCCTCCCTTCCATAAATGTTTTTATTGATTAATTTTAACAACAAACAAGTCAGCCAAAATTCATTAGACATACTGTGAGACATTTGTAAAAGTAATGTGATGATGATAATAATAATATTAATAATAATGATAAAATTTAAACAAATTGAATTTTAGTACATTTTGTAGCACCATGCATTGTACGAAATTTGGAAAGGAGAACCTTTCAAAATGTATCTTTAGAAGATTTTTTGAAATGCCTCAGTTTGACTTAAAAAATTGTGTGTGATATGGCAGTAGCGAGTCAAAATTTAAACAAAGGGAGAGACTGAGCAGAGCCTGATTGAGGCCTTTTATCAGTTCAGGTGTGGCCTGAGAGATTGAGGCTAAGTCCCCCCCCCCCCAGGACTGGGCAGGATGGAAGATTTTCTACCTCAAATGTGGTAACACATTCGATAATTAAACAAGTAAGCAAAACCAGTGGGTTCAGGGTCAGCCATTGAAGGGAGGGATACGAGTGTTGCAACAAATCAGATGTACAGTTTTCCCTTGATGTTAACCTCTACTGTACGGACACGCCCATCCTCACTGAGAATGGGACGGGTTACCTTCCAATTCAGCCAGAGTCCTCTAGGCAGCAGTGGGTCCATTACCATGACTACATCCAACACTGTTGGACTGGCGGTGTCCGTTTGTCAATTCTGGCGGGTTTGAAGCATGGGTAAGTCGTCTCTGATGAAGTGTGGCCAGAAGGGGTCTGCTAGGATCTGGCTGTGTCTCAATCTTCTTCGACTGATTAGATCTGAGTCACCATACACTGCCTGGGGAATGGAGGCATCCCGTCGTCCCATGAGGAGAAGATTTGGGGTCACAGGGTCATGATCAGCCAAGTCTGATGACACATATCCAAGGGGTTTTGATTTGAAGATGCCTACAATTTGTGTCGGTGGTTGCTGGGGCTTGGATGGGTAGCCGGGCTGCTGGGGCATGGCCTGGTAGTCGCGCTGCTGGTACTTGGATGGGTAGCCGGGCTGCCGTGGCTTAACATAGGAGCCAGGCTGCTGGGACTTGGCCTTGATGGGTAGCCAGGAATCTGGGGCTGAGGCTTGGATGGTTTTGGCTTCCAGCAATTCCATGGCCTTGTCCCGTTTGGAGGAGGTACTAAGCGCACCTGGAGTGGAGGGGGCGCCCAAATTCCAGACTCTGAGCATGCTTTGGTGGGGAGGTTGGGCATGTAATCATCATGCTGGCGTATTGGTAATTGACATGCACTGTGTACACATATTTGAGTTTGCTTACACTGTCGTTGGTTTCCCTACTAACTTCACAGTCTGTTTCAGAGTCACCGCCACAATCACTTGAGGACTGAGATCTGTATGAGTCTCTGCTCTCCCTGATCCATACCCAATGCTTAAGCCTCCGGCTCGAAAGACCATGTAGAAACTTGACATTTGTGGTAGCTGGGTTATTTAAGAAACCTCTGTATTGGCACACCAGTCTTCCAAGGATTTCCACTTAATTAGTTGACTGACACAGATGATTTAATGGCTCAAAGGGAAATGAAAACAATAGAAAGTAAACATTTGGTCATAGTTTGACCGTTTGATTGGATTTTGCGAGTGATTGACAGCTGCTCAGAGACGGCAAGGCTCCAACTCGGCTCTGATTGGTTGTTTTCCTCCGGTCTGTGAAATCTTACGGATGCCATTATGAGCACTGGAGGACACAGAAGCACATGATTTTTTTTCAGATTACCTGTCTCATGCACTACTGTCAGGATATAGTGACCATTTTATAAAAATAACCTTTTTTAATAAATTTTACTCCAATAACCACTGCATCTAATTTTATTCTATTTTATTTTTATTTTATTAATCTAGTTTTTAATTCACACTGTTTTACTACTATTATTGTTATTATAGCTTTTAATTCTATTTTATTGCATTTTTATCATGTTATTGTCTCGTGTGCATTGGTCTGAAATCATCAAACTGTTAAATTGCTGAAATGTTTTGTCTTTTCTGTTGTTTTCACTGTCTAATTGTCGGCTTGTCAGTCAGCACTTTGGACTGCCCTAACCTGTATAAAGTCCTATACTGATAAAGTTTGATGTGACCTCTAGTTGTGTTATAAAACCGACGGAGTCCCGCCTTATCCTGCATGTAGTATCAAGTGCAGCACCACTTTGGTCAAATAAGGGGAAAGCTTCTCACCAAGCGTCATTTTGTCTTTGAGCTTCCTCCTCTCAGAACCGAGCAGTGTCGCAACAACCCCTAAAGAGAACAACCACCATGGAGTTCTGTGGAAAACAGACCAGCTTCTTTCTAACCTTTGTTTTATTTCTCCATGTTGCTGCAGACCTGCATGGTAAGTAGGAGACACAACTTCATTTCTTTGCTCAACAACAACATCGACGACAACAACAGAACGCAGTGATTTGTAGATGTAGATCTGACGGGACCGCTATAGTCTAAACTAAACCACAAATAGACATAATACAGGCTTCATCTATTAAACATACTTTCAACGTCAATTTTTGCTCAGCCTACTCAAGTTATAGTAACTTCTTTAAATGTATTTCTCATAGGACTGAATTTGTTGTTGACTTTATAAGTAACATTCTTGACCTACATGGCCAGTAGGCTATGTAAGTAAAAGGTCACCTATTATTCTGGCGAGGCTGACTGTGTTTTAAGGTGGAAACTTTCCAAAGAGCACATCAGGTTGCGAGTTATAATAACTTCTTCTGCTTGAATGCTAATAATAGGAATTTGGGTGTGACTGTGTAATCAAATACTACTCAGTGGTGTAAAACTGCCAGAATGGAGCAATGTGATAGCCTCTTCTTAAAGGATCAATCTATTCTCTCCCTCTTTTTTTAACAGCCATAGTTTCTGTTGTGTTAACATTTTACTCACCAGGTTAAATCAACACAACCTTATAAAGTTATTTCATTTGATCGAATAACACATTTAATCGCGATTAATTGCATGATTGTCCATGATAAATCGCAAATTAATTAAATTTTTATCTGTTCAAAATGTACTTTAAGGGAGATTTGTCAAGTATTTAATACTCTTATCAATATGGGAGTGGGCAAAATGGGAAGTGGGAAATCAACTAACAACACAAAACAATGACAAATATTGTCCAGAAACCGTCACAGGTACTGCATTTAGCATAAAAATATACTCAAACCATAACATGGCAAACTCAAGCCCAACAGGCAACAACAGCTGTCAGTGTGCTGACTTGACTATGACTTGCCCCAAACTGCGTGTGATTATCATAAAGTGGGCATGTCTGTAAAGGGGAGACTCGTGGGTACCCATAGAACCCATTTTAATTCACATAACTTGAGGTCAGAGGTCAAGGGACCCCTGTGAAAATGGCCATGACAGTTTTTCCTCGCCAAAATTTAGAGCAAGTTTGGAGCGTTATTTTACCTCCTTCGCAAGCTAGTATGATATAGTTTGTACCAATGGATTCCTTAGGTTTTCTAGTTTCGTGGGATGCCAGTATCTTCTCTCTTTGGCATTTCCTCAACTGATCTCAACATGGCTGCCGGGTCACACATTTTCTCATTTTTCTTATTGGTTGTTTTCCTCCAGTCTGTGAAATCGTGCAGATGTCATTAGGAGCACCGGAGGACACAGAGGCACATGATGTTTTTTTCAGATTACCTGTCTCATGTACTACTGTCAGGATATAGTGACCGTTTTATAAAAGTAACTTTTTTTTAAATCATATTTGCTCCATTTCTAGCCACTGCTGCTTTAAACAATCCATTTTCCCGACAACACTGTGGCTAAACTGCTCTTGGAACAAACAAGGCATAATTAACACAAACAAAATAAGGGAAATTATCATTTAAAAGACTTACCTTGCCTGGGAGTCGAGACCTTCCCCCCTTTGACACAATCAGATGTAGGGGAAATGCCGGTCCAACGCTGGGGGGCTTCCACATGCAGCAGGAGCGCCTCTACACAAGCTGAGAAACGGCTGTCACACTCTTAAGTCCCCGCATTAACTGAGCTGGCCTTGCCTAATGCAGGAACCTCATCCTACAGCCAAGCTACCTGTCTTCATCAGCCCTAACCGGCAGCGAACGGCACCCATCGCCAACAATGAGTGCTCTACTCGGCTTGGATATACGCACCAAGCGCAGCTCCCCAGAACCACAAGTCCATGCTCAATCCTCTCCCTCTAAACACTTCCTGTTCCATTCCCCCAGTCCTCATCAGGCACAGCTGCATCAACTCATTCTAATTCGAGTCTGCAGCAACTCCCCTCCCTGCCCAGTCACTCTGTCACACTGTTATACCTTACAAATACCAACGCACGACTGTTATCAGTCCATTAAATAGGCGTTATCAGTCGCTATAAGCACCATAGATGTGGGTCGTTAGGGGCCTACTACGCCTACCTCATTGTAAAAGTGAAAGTGAAACTTTCACTTTTGTTCTAACATGATGTAAAACTGAATGAAACGTCACGTTTTGAACACAAACAAAAAGACTTCTTTAGGCTTAAGCAAACAACACACTTAGTTAAGTTTAGGGAAAAACATTGTGTTTTGGGTTAAAATAAGTATGAATACAAAGACAATTACACATTGTTGGTTCCACACAGGATGCGAACTCCAACTCTCCTGGGTGAAAAGCCCGTGTTTTGTGTCCCAGGTATTGTCCCCGACCTCAACCCTTTATGGAGTTTCAGTCTTATACTACAGCACCTGACTTCCGCTTCTGCTCCTGTCATAATTACTACGGCCTCTAGAGGTCGCTGTCGTGTTCTTTTTTTTATACCTTCTTTCTGTGATCTATCATGTGAATAGATGATAAAACCCACTAGTGGGTGTAGTAGACCCCTACTGACCCACATCTACGACGCTTGACTGATAATGCCTATTTGATAGCCTGACAACAGGCTGCATTTAAACCAGTTATTTCAAGATAAAGATTTACACACTCAAAATGTATGTTACAATCATTGATTGCGAAAGTTGTTATTCTATTTATTCTATTTAACGATTGTCTACTTGTCAGTTTCAACATAAGCTAGAACCAAGCAACAACCAGATGTTGTTGATTTTTTACATAGATATATTAATTGAACTGATATGATTATCATTATGATTCTGATTCAGTCCTAATATCCTGACAGCACCTGAAGTCCACACAAAGCTCGGGAGCCTGAGAGGTCAGTATGTGAGTGTAAAGCAGAAGGAGACTGGGGTCCACGCCTACCTGGGTATCCCATTTGCCAAGCCACCTGTAGGCCCTGCTCTGAGACTGGCTGCACCCCAGCCTGTAGAGGGATGGGGAGGAGTGAGAGACGCCACCCGGCAGCCACCCATGTAAGTCTTTCATGTGCTTCAGGTGTTGCATACCACACTTGGAGAACTTAAGTCCCATATTCACTGCAAAAACATGTCTCTCTTTCAGGTGTGTTCAAGATAAACAGTTTTCTATAGATCTGTTTGATAAACTCGGTGTCAAGTTGGCAGAGCTCCCAGACATCTCAGAGGACTGCCTTTACCTCAACGTTTACACCCATGCAAACAGAGCTCACAATGCCAAGCTCCCAGTAAGTTGCCGCAGGTTTGAGATTCAGCTTTGGATAACTTTGGACAGAGTTTATGTAGAAGTTGACTTGATTGCTTTTTGAAGAATCCATAATGGCAATATGAGTCATGATGCCCATTTAGAACCAGACTGCAAAGACACTGATGTCCTGTTTTTGTCACCATCAGTTTTATGTTTTAATCAGATTAAAGTCTAAGTAAAAATGTGCTTTATGCTTTGTGGAAAATATCAAGGTCTTTCATTACTTTACCAGGTCATGGTCTGGATCCATGGTGGAGGGTTTACTATGGGGTCAGCTTCAACATATGATGGCTCTGCTCTGGCTGCTTACCAGGATGTGGTTGTGGTTCTGATCCAGTACCGCTTGGGACTTCTGGGCTTTCTCAGGTAAAACAACTCAAATCACTAAGCACAGTTAGAATGAATATACTATGATTGTATTCTACTATATTTGATTTGATCTGTGCCACATGTGAACAAAAATTCAAAACTGGGTCACTTTTATCAGCTGCTGTAGACTTTAGTTTTTACGCTCTATCCAGCACTGGAGACGAGCACATGTCAGGGAACTTTGGCCTGTTGGACCAGGTTCAAGCTCTGAGGTGGATCCAGCAGCACATTCACAACTTTGGAGGAGACCCAGATTTAGTTACCATATTTGGGGAGTCTGCAGGTGGAGTGAGCGTATCCCTCCTGGTAAGGATCAATCTGCTGATAAAGCACTTTAAATAAACTCACCTTTTTTGCAAGTATTACACAGTTGATGTCACTGCAAAGTCACTACTGTCCACCAAACCTTTAATTTTTTCTGTTGCTTGAATCAACAGCTTCTCTCACCATTGTCTGATGGCCTGTTCCACCGTGCCATTGCTGAGAGCGGCACTGCTGCAATGGATTTAATCCTTGCAAATGATCCTCTACCTATAGCGCAGGTTAATTTTCAGTGTGTTCATTCTTCCCTGCACAAAATCAGTATCACAACATAATATATTAATTTTTCTAAATTGTTGAACCCCACATATCTCCCCTCAGATGATAGCTAATATATCTGGCTGTAGCCTCGAAAGCACGGAGAAGATCGCCGATTGCATGAGAAACCTCGATATTAACACTATTGAGGCTATTGGGCAGGTGAGATATTGTATGCAAAACTGATATAGACTGACTTAATGGGATTAGTTGAAAATTAGTCTATACTGTCTTCTGCAAGATGTCTATGAAATGTTCACTTTTATATATTGTGTTGTCTTTATCTCAACTTTTTCTTTTACACATTTTATTCTCTCAAGGAAGGAAAAATGAAAATTACTGTAAATGTTGATGGACACTTCCTGACAAAACCTGTGGATGAGCTGTTCCATAAACATGAACTTCTCACTGTACCATTCATGACCGGCGTTAATAATGATGAAGGGGGCTGGATACTTGCTGATGTAAGTGTGCATGCTACTGAAATTTGACTGAAGAGGTTACTGATTTCCAGTTAAATCCATGAAAACATGATTGTTTTGCTTTAGTCCATGTCTGAAATGTTTAAATGTCTTCCTTAAGTACTTTGCTCCTCCAAACTGGACAGAGGGATTAGATCGGGAGCTGGTCATGAACATGATGTTCATGTTCTACCCTAATGTAAGGCAGACAGTGCTGGACTTTACAATATTACTCTGCTTCATCATGCTCAAACTTATCTGACAGATGTGTCGCTCATTTTCTCTAGCCCGAAGATGCGATGTTCAGAGATTTGGTGGCTGATGAATATATTGGAACCGGTGAAGATCGTGTGAAGAATAGAGATGGGTTCACTGAGCTGCTTGGAGATATGATGTTTACCATTCCAGCCATTAAGACTGCTAATGCCCACAGAGGTATTTTACATACACAAGATTTTGAAAATCTATTTAAGAACCATTGTTTCATATTTACTGTGACACACTTTCATAAACAAGACAGATCACACCTATTTGTCTACTACTAGATGCAGGTGCCCCTGTATACCTGTATGAGTACCAGCATCATCCTAAATTCCTGCAGTCAAAAAGGCCAAGCTTTGTTGGGAGTGACCATGGAGATGAGCTCCTTACAGTATTTGGATTCTGCTTCACAACTACCCATATCAAATTAGCCTGTAAGTGCAATATAAAAATCACTATTTCAATAGACCACCAGAGATCTGGGTTTCCTAGAGTGGAAAGTGTTTTACCAGATTATCATTATTTTAGATGCATGTGATGAAGATGAGGAGCAATTGAGCAGAACCATGATGAGCTACTGGGCCAACTTTGCTCGCACAGGGTAGGAATTCACCCTGATTACAAGTTATTATACACATGGAGATAAGACTTGTTTATAACGTGTGTGTGTGTGTGTGTGTGTGTGTGTGTGTGTGTGTGTGTGTGTGTGTGTGTGTGTGTGTAGGTCTCCGAATGGGGGCGGCCTTGTCCACTGGCCAAAGTATGGAGCAGAAGAAGACTACTTGTCAATTGATATAAAGGAGCAGGTAACTGGTCAGCACCTGAAGAAGGACCGGTTTGTCTTTCTGACACAGACTCTCCCGGAGAAGGTCCGACAACACAAAGAGAAGATGGAGCGCAGCGAGCTGTAAAACAGTCACCTCACCACGGATAGGAAATCCTTTCAAAATGTAACTTTAGAAGATTTTTTAAATTCCACAGTTTAACTTAAAAAGTTGTGTGTGATATAATTTGTATAGCTATTGTGTATACTGAACATCAGTTTGAATCCAAGGTAGATAGCTTCAGGTAATACTTCTTTAAAATCTAAAAGCTCAGGGGGAAATATGTATAGCAGAGGGGCACCTTAAGTCATGGGTTACCCCTGCTTTGGTGTGTTTGCCCACATATTTAACATCCCCTTAATTATCTGGATCCCACTTGTTGTTGTTCTAATCAGTTATGTGTTGTCTGTATCACTGACTCAATATTGTCATACACACTTCATAGGTCCAACACTGTAGTATGAAAAGTGAACATGGGTTACTTAACCCATTTGTGGCCAAAGACTATATTTAGTATTATAAGGAAAAAAGCCACAACATTTGTTCTGATTGGTTTTAAGTCTTTAAATTTGGACATACTTTGGGTAAGTAACTAACAGTACACTGTTTTGGTAAAGGGGGTTGCACTTCAACAATGGGATTCACGTTGGCGTGCTAGACCCAAAGTCCAATAAGCATAAAAATGTGATAGGGTAGCACATCCCAGTGTTTTGTGGAGTCCAACATTGTATGTAATGGGGTTTGGATCAGATTTAACTATAGGTTATGCCTGTGATTGGTCCCTGTATCTAGAGGCATGTGAAAAGAAAAGTGATTGGTTTCCAAATAATTGGATCCAACTCCCAGCTGTGTGTTAACTCTGCCCTTTGTGTATATTACTGAACTGAATCTGTACTTCAAATGCTCTGAAGAAGGCTCCGTACCGAAACTCGTAAGCGTATGTCTATCGTGATGCGAGCCAATTTAACAAGTGAAACGTTAGTAAGTAAGTAAAGTATTTTTCCTCCTTGATTTCGAAATCTGGGATGTGCTACCCTATGACATTTTTATCTAACAGTACAACTTTGAATAATTGTTAATAGTCAAAGTCAGGATTTTTGAAAAATGAGGAAAAACGCTAATATTGTGTTTATAAATTTTTTTCCATTTGAAACATTTTTTATGCTGCATATGTGTGCATTTCTTTGATATTCAACTTGTTATGAGTTCATAGATACCAAATACTTGATTGTGCTCCTTGTAGTGTCTGAGATTCTGTCATTTTCTTATCATACTATATCTAGTGTTTGGGCACATGGGGTTACTGTTTTTTTCCTAAAATATAATGGAGTTTATTGCAATAACAGTCCGCCCAAATACTAGATATATTATGATAAGAAAAAGTCATGTTTCAGCCAAACGGTTTAACCGATTTTAAAATTTCTTCTTATTTGTTCTTCGGTAAGGCCAAAGAACACTTCCACCGAATTAAATTAAAAATTTCAGTTGTGGGTACAAATGAATTGAGGTTTATACCGACAATAGAACACAGGGCTTTTGTAATACAGGGCTGTTGTGGAAAGGGCTGCAGAATACATTATAATCAAAATTCCACTATGGCAATGGAGGAAGATAACAGTTTTCTTGCATCACAGCCATGGGATACACATACACAACACAGAAAAAAATAGAGATTTGACAAAAAGGTTCTTTTCAGTTTTGTATTGTTTTATTACTGAGAAGAGCGCTTAAGCTGAAAAGCTCCCTGAAGTCCGATGTGAGCAGTTCAATAGGTCAAACTTAGTTTGTTTTCCACAAAATCAGGCGTATTGCATTGAAAATAGTACAAAGCAACATTTTTCGAAGGCAAATCATTCAAATAGCGGGGTACAGAGGGCTTACAGATAGGAGAATGTATAAAACAATTATTCTAAAATTGAGAGGAAATTAATAAAACGTAATAAAATTAAATTGATGATGCGTTAGCAGACACTTTTTTTTTTTTGCAAATGTTAGTAAAGCTGCAGTCTGATATAAAAGTGCTGGCCAGTGATTTTGAATGATTCACTATACTGCCCAGAAAAGTGCACTTGGAGTAAGAAAGCTACTGGGCAACACCATCAGGCCGTAATGAGACACACAGACACTTACTTGGTACTTTGAGCTGTCTGTTTGTATAATGTTCAGCTAGCCTGGTCTCAAGTTCGAAGTGAATTGGAAAACTGGAGGGAATAGCTTTGCAGGTATAAAGCCAGGCAAACGTTACGTCAGCCATTTAAACAAACAACAAATGCAATACATTTCAAAGGTAAGAGAAGTTTCTGTTTCAGACCATCATTATATAAGCACATAAACTGTATAATTTTGATATTTTTGTTCAGCTTATATAAAGGTTACGTTATTCTATTGCAGTACAATACATCTTTCCAGCTTACATAATATTATGTCAGGTGTGGCGACCTTAAATGTATGTTTGATGTAGGGACCATGAGCCAGAGCGTATCATTATCTCTTAAGTTCAAAGGGCCAAAAAAGGCTGATGTAGCTACAGTGTTTTGATTTGATAAGACAGCAAACCCTCTCTTGTCAATGGTTATAAAATTGCCCCGTTGTAAAACTTACTCAGTATTTTTATTGGATAAATTACTAAAATGAATGTAACTTCATACATTTTTGTTATACACATAAATACTTTAGTCCTGTTTTTCACTGACTTGTGGCAAAGAGAAAAACACCTGAGAAGCTGTCTTCAAAACAACAACTAAAAAGCAAGGCATGCTGCTTAATGAAAATATAACATCATGTTCAGATAATGGTTATGAGTGAGATGCGATTAGATCCAAACAAAACGCAGCATGCAGTTCAATAAGTTGGGCACTGAAATCAGAATAATGTTATATAGTAGAATACATTGGACACCTTTATCGTCGTCAAGCACTACCAAGTACAGACATGGTTTTAGAATCAGAGGCACGTACAGTTTGATCCATAATAAGTGGTATGAAATATCATTCCTTTTCTCCTGCAGGGAATAAATAAATAAATAAAAAAGGTTAATGTGACCTGTTTTCATGCTGCACTGGAGGATTAAGGTCATACTGAGGTGAGGTGATAAACGGTGACTTGAGAGGCCTTTCATGGGGACAGGAGTGTAATAGCGCTAGGTCAGTGTGACATTACGAGCTTAATTAGACAGTAAAACCCAATGTCTGTGAATACAACGTGGAGTTAAGGTCAGGAGCTATTGTGGTGAGTAATGTTCAGTCAGCGGAGGACAGAGGGAGATGATTTGTGTAAAATGGTTGTTATTATTATGCATTTTATTGTGGGGGGAGACTTAAAATGTGGTGCATCAGGACGTCCAGGACTGCATGTTGCACAGCATGGCCTCAAATCGCTCCATATTTGGGGCGTGAGCGTGAGCTAGGTGGTCCGTCAGGCGACTGTACAAACTGAAAGACTTCAACTCCAACCAGATGAAACCAAAACGGTCCTCATCGAACAGCACAAAGAGCCCCGGGGTGCGCTCTGGACTCGTAAAGCCGTGCCCAGCGATCAGGCCCGTCCCATAGAAGCTGAAATGGAGGAACATCAATTCATCAATCAATCAATCAATCAATATTTTGTTCAACCCAATTTCAATGGGTTGTAGACTCAGTATTTTACTTTAACAAATCATGAGTGGTAATAACTGCAGAACATTATTTTCCATAAAGCTTTATAGTGACCTTGTAGTCAAAAACGTCTGTTTTCGCCGGTGTGATCTCGGCTACGGCCCATTTCGACACCTCGTTGCCACATATGAAACAAATTGGAGCGCAAATTAGGGATGCACCGATCCAACTTTTTCAGTCCAGACAGCCCTACCTGGGCTTTGGATATCGGCCGATATCGAGTACCAATCCGATACCAGTGGTTAATTAATAAGCTGTATGCCTCACTGTGTGGGAGTGACTGGGATCATTCTTTTATGTGTAAGACAACATCAGTCTAGACTTAAACATTGCCTTCCTAACTTTGTAAAACAAAATGTACTCCAGAAACTTGGTAAAAAAATCTTCAAAATTAACAGGAATTACAATTTAAGTGTTAACCTTTTAAATGCAGCAACAAATTGGTCAAAACTTAAACAGGAATTCAAATTTCAGTATATAATATACAGGTGCAGCTCAAAATATTAGAATATCGCGAAAAAGTTCAATACTCTTCGTCAGTTATTTAAGAAAGTGATAATGTAATATATCATAGACTCATTACACATAAACTAAAATGTTTCAAGCATTTTTTCATTTTAATTTTGATATTTACAGCCTACAGCTCAAAAAAGAAAGAAAAAGGTATCTCAAAATATTAGAATATTTCATAAGATCAATCAAAAAAAGGATTTACAATACAGAAATGTCCAACTTCTGTAAAGTATGTGCATTTATACACTCAATACTTGGTATTGAGTGTCTAAATGCACGAATTACTTCATCAATGCGGCGTGGCATGGAGGCGGTCAGCCTGTGGCACTGCTGAGGTGTTATTGAAGCCCAGGTTGCTTTGATAGTGGTCTTCAGCTCATCTGTATTGTTGGGTTGGGTGTTTCTCATCTTCCTCTTGACAATACCCCGTAGATTCTCTATGGGGTTCAGGTCAGGCAAGTTGGCTGGCCAATCAAGCACAGTAATATCATGGTCAGCAAACCAGTTCGTAGTAGTTTTGGCACTGTGGGCAGGTGCTAAGTCCTGCTGGAATAGGAAATCGGCATCTCCATAAAGCTCGTCAGCAGACGGAAGCATGAAGTGCTCTAAAATGTCCTAGTAGACGGCTGTGTTGACTTTGGACTTGATAAAACACAGTGGACCAACACCAGCAGAATACATGGCACCCCAAATCATCACTGACTGTGGAAACTTCACACTGGACTTCAAGCAACTTGGATTCTGTGCATCTCCACTCTGACTCCAGACTCTGGGGCCTTGATTTCCAAATGAAATGCAAAATTTACTTTCATCTGAAAAGAGGACTTTGGACCACTGAGCAATGGTCCAGTTCTTCTTCTCCTTAGCCCAGGTAAGATGCTTTTGACGTTGTCTCTGGTTCAGGAGTGGCTTGATACTAGGAATGCAACAGCTGTGTCCATCTCCTGAAGACGTCTGAGTGGTGGCTCTTGAAGCACTGACTCCAGCCTCGGTCCACTCCTTGTGAAGCTCTCTCAAGTTCTTGAATCTGCTTTGCGTCATCCCTGTTGCTTGTGCACCTTTTCCTACCACACTTTTCCATACCAGTCAACTTTCCGTGAACATGCTTCGATACAGCACTCTGCGAACAGCCAGCCCTTTCAGCGATGACCTTCTGTGACTGACCCTCCTTGTGGAGGGTGTCAATGATTGTCTTCTGGACAACTGTCAAGGCAGCAGCCTTCCTCATGATTGTGGTTGTGTGTGCTGAACTAGACTGAGAGATACACGGTATTTATTCTGTGTGGATAGCAATTTACTGAAACTCACAATGAAATATTCTAATATTTTGAGATACCTTTTTCTTTATTTTTTGAGCTGTAGGCTGTAATTATCGAAATTAAAATGAAAAAATGCTTGAATCATTTTAGTTTATGTGCAATGAGTCTATAATATATTACATTTTCACTTTCTCAAATAACTGACGAAGAATATTGAACTTTTTCTTGATATTCTAATTTTTTGAGCTGCACATATCGTGTAACGCGAAATGGCATATAAATATATCGCAATATTATTTTTAGGCCATATCGCCCAGCCCTACTTTAAATGTATTTATTTATTAATTTGGCATATTTCCCAATGGACATTTTGGCCATTGATCATTTAATCTGCTGGACAACTACACGTGATACTGGCTAAAAGCCAGCATATGCCGGTTAACGTGAACGTGCTGAGGACTGACTGAAAGCAAGTCTGGTCCTGAGGAACAGGATTTAGAAACATCAAGTATGACAATATCTGTGGAATATTTAAATGTAGCTTGACTGTCCGATAAGTGCACAGTGAAGCAGGTAGGCCGGAAGACGCTAGAATCTAGTGTTGATAGGAGTTATTTTTTTTTTTTTTGCTCTCATTTTTGTACTTCATGTGTTCCTCGGCTGTTCTTTTCTCCTGTCTTGCAGACTAAAGGTAGAATTCTTCCGCTTGAAACCATCTGTCTGCAGTCTTCATCCTTTACTACAGGTGCTGATGTATCCTGGTCCAGAGAGATTGTTAGGGACGCTTCAATCAGCTCTGTGAGTGTTGGAGATTTTTTCTGAATATAATTTAGCTGTAATGCAACATATAAAACTTTCACTGGAAAGTTGAGGAAGCAAGGAAGTAACATTGTCCAGCCTGTGACTTTTTTTTCCACAGTTGATGTACTAGTGATCGGTGTAGGCTTAATTCCCAAACTCTGTCAGCAGGGATGGTGGCCATAGTTGCTATCTGTCCTCCTCTCAAGCATCAGTGTGTAACCACTAGGGCTGTCAAAGGTGACACGTTTAATGCAAATTTGTTTTAACGGCACTAATTTCTTTAATGCATAACGCAACTGGCGATTTTTAATTAACCTCTTAAAAATCCGAGGGGTATTTTGGAGGTTGTAGCGGACTCTGTTTTAAAGCTACATTGAAGTATTGGCATCCTGTGAAAATAGAAAAACCTAAGGAATCCATTCGTACCAACCATGTCATACTAGCTTGTTGGGAAGGAGGCTAAATAATGCTGCAAACTCGCGCAAAATTGACGAGGAAAAACTGGCATGCCCATTTTCAAAGGGGTTCCTTGACCTCTGACCTCAAGATATGTGAATGAAAATAGTTCTATGGGTACCCACGAGTCTCCCCCTTACAGACATGCCCACTTTATGATAATCACAGGCAGTTTTGAGCAAGTCATAGTCAAGTCGGCACACTGACACACTGACAGCTGTTGTTGCCTGTTGGGCTCGAGTTGCCATGTTATGATTTGATCTTATTTTTTATGCTAAATGCAATACCCGTGAGGGTTTCTGGACAATATTTGTCATTGTCTCATGCTGTTAATTGATTTCCGATAATAAATACATACATATATTTGCATAAAGCAAGCATATTGCACACTTCCATGTTGATAAGAGTATTAAATACTCGACAAATCTCCCTTTATCGTACATTTTGAACAGATAAAAAAATGTGTGATTAATTTGCAGTTAATCTTGATTAACTATGAACAATCGTGGGATTAATCGTGATTAAATATTTGAATCGATTGACAGCCCTAGTATATTAAGACTCAAGACTTAAGACTTAATTGTTCGGGGTTTGTGCGCATCCAGCCCACATATACCATTTTGCCTCGGCCCCAGGAATGGCTGCTGTATTACTTTGCTTCTTCACCAACTGACCCATCTCACTCTTAGATCCCAATGAACATCTGGGCCATCTTCTACCCTCGCCGCTGTGCAGAGCAGGCTGAAGAGCTGGTTTCCACATTTAACAAGGTGGCCGGGCCTATTGGGTTGCGACTGGAGCGACCCATTCGTGTGGAGCTGAGGGATGATCGCACTGAGACTTACGTCAAGAGTATCCACTCTCAGCTCACCAGTGAGGTACGACATAAAATAAAGATTTAGATTAGTAGCTTCACAAGTAATTTAATGCTACTTATATATATGATAATTGATCTGCCTTTCCCTGTCTTCCAAGCTTGTCCCACTGTGCATCACACAAGCTGTGTCCACATCAAATGTTATTCATGCTCTGCCCGCATGCTTCCAACAAAGTGATTGTGTATTGTAGCCTTGCCTGCTGCCCGCCTGATCAAGAGTCTCACTTCCCTTACTAAACTGAAAAATCATGTCATGTTGGTGCTGCCCAAGTGTCACCTATGTTAAGTTTAACACGTAGCTTCAAGAAGTGATAATGGCGTTGAAACCAACTACTACTAGATGTTCCACAGTATAAGAGCAGAACACATGTGAAGTGTTAGCGTTTATGCTTTTCCTTTTTTCTAGAATATATTTATTACATTTTTCATAAACAAAACAGCTCAGAAATGACAAATAAAATTAGTAGGTAACAATAAGAAATAAAAATAAAGACTCAATACCAGTGTCGCTGTTGCAGCTGGTAATAAATCAATATAAACAAAGCAAGGTATAAACGTCATCAGAGATGCGCGCGCAGCTAGGGGGCAGAAAGCATGGCATGTCTAGCAGAGCCAAACTCCAAAGCAGAGATGACGAGGAGTTGTTGTGCAGTAAACTGCACCAACCGCAGAAAAGATGGATTGAAAATCTTTGATATTCCGAGGGGATCACACGCCTTCGCTAAAAACAGAAAGAGATTATGGATCCAGGCCTGATGGGCAAAAGCATTCTAGTCACACAGCGCTAGCAAAGCAGCGGGTGGTCATGGCGAGCTGTCATGCTCCACAGAACAATATAAATGAACTGATCAACAACAGAGTGATCGACCCACACTCTAAGGAAATATTTATATATATTTAGTGAAAAATTATGCCTTAAAACTAACAGTGATGCAAGACTTTGTTATGGCTCTAACGTTCCTTTGAATTTGAGTTGGACATATCAGCAATGCTGTATTGACTTTTGGCGGTACATTTGACTGAGGGCTTACCGCTAACGTTAGCTAGCAACCAGCAACACGCTATTAAATAGAGAGCCGTCAGGGGTCTAATGCCTGAATAATTTTGCACATTTTATCCCATTAATTATAAACTGCATTTACATTACTGCCAATGATTTATAATTCAGAGTAAAGTATGACTAAATTCACAGTATCCTTTTTGCAAGATCCGTCTTTCTTGTTTTGTTTTTTTACCATGTTGAAATGATGACTGTGTCTGGTACCACTGAACTGAAGTCCTTCCTGTGTAACTCTCCGTTTCTTATCCGTTTACAGCCCAATATGCAGCTCGTAGTGTGCATCATGGTCGGCAACCGAGACGATCTCTACAGTGCCATCAAGAAGCTCTGCTGTGTCAAAAGTCCCATCCCATCCCAGGTTTGTAATGCTTGTCCATGTGGTTGTGCATGGCTGGTCTAGAATTAGAGGAAAATAAATCATATCTTCTTCTGAAAATATTTTCTCCCAGTTAAAAGTAAAGATTTTTGTGTCACTTGTGTCACAGGCCATCAATGTCCGGACAATTTCCCAGCAACAGAAGCTGAGGAGTGTTGCCCAAAAGATACTCCTGCAGATGAACAGCAAGTTAGGAGGAGAGCTGTGGACTGTCAATGTCCCTCTGGTGAGTAGCATGACTTAAAGAGCAGGAAGAGAATGCCTTATCTACTTGGTCTGAATTGTTTGGGGGAAATTGAGATTTTTCTGGTAGGTACTGTTAATTATATTCATGATACTGCTTGTGAAAACGATGCATCATATTCAAAGGAAACATTATTCCACAGTACCATTATACAGATGTTGTGGTTCTAAAAATCTGAAAATAATGAAGAGATAATAACATGACTGCAGTCAATGGGGAAATATTGAACCTCTATGTCCCTTTTTAATAGAAACACTTGATGGTGGTGGGAGTGGATGTCCACCATGACACTAGCAAGGCGCATCAGTCAGTCATGGGCTTTGTCGCAAGTGTGAACAGGTAAACTTTATTTTCTTTCCTGTTTTTGTCCTCTTCCCTTTAATATTTTTTCAGTACTTATTCATAATGATTTCCTGAATTCATGTTGAGGCAGAACGATTTTGAAAAAATATCTTAATTGCGATTATTTTGACTGACATTGCAATTGCAATATGATTTGCAATATTAGAGGGAATGATAATTTTTACATCATTATTCTCATTTTCATTGAAATAAAATGACTGGTGTGATTTTTGTGGGGCTCTGTACCAAACAAAGATGTTTTCCTAAAGTTTTTGTTTGTACTCGTGCGATACCTTTTTAGCTTTTACAAAACAATCTCTCATATTCTTTCACAGCCTGCAGCAAAAAGCCTCTTCTTTCCCCAGTGTGTTGCCTATTTCTTTCCAAGTATTTAATGAAGTTGACTGTCCCTGAGGTCTCTCAATGAACAGTTGTAGAGATGTCTGTACAGGCCAACCTGCTTGGCTAGTCTTCCCTCGAAGGCGTTCATTTTGAAACGAAAAGTGCACAGTCAACGCATAGATACAAAAACTCCGAAGTGCACGACAAACCACCGCGACAACTTGCGGAGCCTTCGCACACCACGCTAAAGCCTTGATGACGTAATTTTCTGGCTTCACTACGGTGAGCGTAAACCAGGCTTAACTCTGTAGAATATGATGTGTAGGCCAGGACATCTCTGCACCATGACAATATTTAGTATAAAATTATATTTTGATACATATTTCACCTTTACAAATATTTTGCCTCCTGCGATTTGATAATTGTAGTAGGCCATATTGCGATTTTTTATAAAATTGATTCATTGTGCAGCTATAATTCATACGGAGCATAATGTCAGAGTTCATTTCAGTTACTACAAACAACAGTACTAGTGAAAGTTTCACATAATTGCCACACACAGACCTCGGAGTCCCTTCATACATGAGGGGACTGGCAGAAATTAAGGTTGTATCTGCAGAAAAATCTTTTAGAATATCCCCAAAATAAACAACCAAAAATTATATCTGCAGAATAGTGCTAGAAAAGTTTGTTTTACTTTTACTTTCTCTCTTGCAACATTCACTTGTAATGGTGGTAATATCTTAATTTTTTCCTTGTCCAGCTCACTGACCCGCTGGTACTCCAGAGTTACTTTCCAAACACCCACTGAGGAACTGATTAATGGCTTCAGAGTTTGCTTACTGGCTGCACTGCAGAAGTACTATGAAGTAAGTACTGCAAACATGCATTACATAAATGTCTTTTAATTCAGTCCCCCTTCTCTCTAAACTACCATACCCTTTTGGCCAAGAATCACTTGTGTATGTTCTCTTGTACAGGTGAACCACAACTTGCCTGAGAAGATCGTGGTGTATCGTGATGGTGTGTCAGATGGTCAGCTGATGATGGTGGAGCAGTACGAGATCCCACAGTTGATCAAATGCTTTGAGACTTTCCCCAGCTATGAGCCCAAGCTGGTCTTCATTGTGGTCCAAAAGCGCATCAGCACCACCCTCTACGCCTGGACTGCGAACAGCATTGGCACACCTCCACCTGGAACTGTTCTGGATCACACCCTCACTCAGAAAGACTGGTCAGTCTCTTGCAAAAAACTCTCTGGCTTCATCCACACTAATACATTTAATAATTAAAACGCCGTTTTAAAATGGAAATGATCTCCATACACACAAGCGTTTTAGAAGTAATCTCCGTCCATACTAACATGCCTGAAAAGGCATTTCACATGACCATTCGCAACCGTTGGTTGCTTAGTTACAGAAAATACGAGTAGCCTGTTGTTCTTCCTATAATAAAAGGTCTTGTTAGATACTTAAGATCTTCCTCTATCTTTCCCCCACACGCACTCAGAGGCGAATTTAGTGGGAAACAAACAAGTTTTATTTTTCAAACACGGTTACAGGCTGCTACTGTTGCAAATGAACAGTTACAAATCAAAGTTTTACTACTTTATGGGTCAAGAAATTTGGTAAACACACGTCTCACTCGTTTCCCTTCGGTTTTGTTGTTGTCTGTCCTCACACTCGTAGCCCTGTCGGATGGCTGTCTTCCATTCCAAGTCTTCCATTTTATGTCCATCGCCCTCCTCAAAGCCGCAAACCGTGCCTTCATATGTCGGCTCCGTAGGGCTGATAACGTCACTAAACATGGCGCTTGCAAATCGTTCGAATAATAGCTTGCCTCCTGCGCATGCAGGCAGTAGTAGCATTATTAATACAGAATTTAACTGCACAACAGCAGCTAGCATAGACAACAATGTCAACAACACCTGTAATTCGTTATCCATGTTGAATTAAACACTGGTAGTTGGGTAGTTGCTGAAGTCATTTGTTTTCTTCCGTAAACGGTTGACGTGATGGGGCGTGACGAATCAGGGAAGGACACGTCATGACTGACCCAATCGAGTAGCAAACATGGGTGTCTGCGTCATCGTTTTCAAAGGTCTCCGTTTTCTACCCGTCCTGACTATAACGCAACCCCAGAGTTTTAAAGGGACTGTTTGTAACTTTTTAAGCGTATAAATGTCGCGGGTCGCCACACATGCGCGTTCGCGTGTGGCCGCTGCCTCTCCTCCTCTGCCTGCCTGCCTTCACTCAGACAGCGCGCGCGTTCTCAGCTCGCTCCACCTCTAGACGTGAACGCGCGCTCACTCCACACTGCAGAAGAGTTAGTTTAGCTCTGAGAATATCTAGTGAATGTACAGGGGACGTTTGTGCAGAAATAAATGCTTCAGCTCCTCCAGACCAACAGAGGTTTCCCGTGTCTTGTGAAGTGACGGAGTTCCTCAGCGAGTAACGTTATCGTCTCGTTACCGACCGGGTGCCGGTGTCTCCCTGATCTCTCCGGCTGCGAGCGGAGAGAGCAGGGAGACACGCTGCAGAGCCCCGCTGCAGAGCCCCGCTGCAGAGCCCCGCTGCATCAGCCTGCGCTGAGGCAGGA
The DNA here is from genome assembly GCA_916700685.1 of Adelosebastes latens. Lineage (NCBI taxonomy): Eukaryota > Metazoa > Chordata > Actinopteri > Perciformes > Sebastidae > Adelosebastes > Adelosebastes latens. The sequence goes on along the minus strand of CAKAKR010066498.1, from coordinate 105,977 downwards.
AAAGCCAACACTAGGATCAGATCTAAATCATGTTCATGGAGAGACCTTCGTCTGGTCAGCTAACATTACTGCCAAGCAGCTGAAATATAGAGTGATATTGTGGTTTTAGCTGACGTGTGTCGCCTCACTGTTTTGAGCGATGCTCGTTCAGGTATATTTAGAGCGAGCAAGCGCGAGCCCGACGCTGACTTTCGTTGATTGCACGGCCACAGGTGCCGCTGTTAACAAGCATTTCTGAAAGTTACAAATAGTCCCTTTAAAACTAAAACCGGGTCAGCAGCGTTTTCAAAGGTCTCTGTTTTAGGGGCTGAAGTAGTGTGGACGCTAGGCATAAACGTAGCAAAAGTTGTCAGTTTTAAAACGAAAACGTATTGTTGTGGATGTAGCCTCTGTGTTGTTTTTTCATTCTTGCGAGATCCCTCTGTATCAAAACACTCCATGCGGTCCCTGTTAAAATGAATGAGAAGGCTGCATTTCTTGATGCATTGTTTTCAGTTTGAATCCAGCCTTAGGCCACAGATGATCTGCTCTCTACTTTAAATTGTCTTTTACTCTAGCAGTTTAGTTGAAAAGATAATTTGTTAATGAGATGTTTCCAGTCTGAATGTAATACAGGAATAGAAATCATGTGAGCATATCATCAAAAGATTATTCTTACATGAAGATTGGAGAGATGAGGTGCTGTATGAGCAGCCTAACAGGGTAGTGGAAGAGGGGTGATGCTTTATCTTTTTTACCTGCGTACATCAATCAAAAAGGCTGCAACACCATCTCCTGGCAACAGCAGTAAATATGTGCACTTTGATGAGGACACCATCAAAGACTCAGTTTATCTGCTGTTGGCTATTCAAAGTTTCTAACACTAAAGTTTTGGGTTGTTTTTTTTTCATTCAGGGTGGACTTCTTCCTGATGGCACATCACATTCGCCAGGGCTGTGGACTCCCTACACACTACATCTCTCTGTACAACACGGCAAACCTCACACCAGACCATTTGCAAAGGTATTGATAGCCCATTTTTTTCCATTAAGCATCATTCAGATTACTGTTACACATGTAAAACATGTTAATTATGTATATGCCATCGGAATTGAATTATTTTCACTAGCTAATACATTTTTTTTTTTTCACTTGGACAATTTTTTGACAGTATTTCATTGAAGTTCATTGAAGAAAAGTTTTTGCAGTGGTGACAATAACTCACTAAAAGACCGTATTAATTTAGTCAGTGTCTGGTATTAGAGTATTAGTCAGACCAAAAGAAAAAGAGTTCCATATTGTGTGTTATAAGCATATATTTATATATTTCATTAAATGCTGTAAATGTTTTATTTCTCAACAATTTGAGAAATGTTTACCATTCAGAAAAATCTAAACCTCAGCGAGCATTTCTCAAAGATGCTGAGTAGTTCTCAGTAACGCCGTGTTCACAGAGAATTTGTGCCTCAAGTTATTTGCGCAAGTTTGACCGCAGGATCATTTGTGTTTATTCCCATCACTCGCACTAGACACGCCCGAGAGGTGGAGGGGCTCACCAACAAGGTTTCATCAGCCATGGCCAAAATAACCACTATTGCTGCTTTGTACATGTTGTGGAAGTCCCACATATGTCGGAAAACCAAATGCCTTCCAGTCTGGATTCATAACATCATCCGGAGGCACACACAGCTCTGTGAATTTCACTGTATCTAGCAAGCCACACGTCAGCTGAATTACTCTGGTTTACTACAGCGTTATGAACCCAAAATATACAGATTTTGCTGTGATTTAATTGCAATAAACGGAGCAAAAAGATGCTGAAATAACTACATACTGAGACAGATTTGTAAAGTCTGAATTCATACTTTGTCAGGTCTGTTGACAAAACAACAAGCAAACAACTTTTAAAATGCTTGCTTTCTGAACGGGGTTTGGATCGAGGGGCTATGCTAATATTGTAGCTGCTCCTTCAACACTCAAAATATAATGTCATCTAGGTGTAAATACAATAGAGACGTTATTGTTTATACCACAGACAATTTATACACATACATTTATACACACAGAGCTCCATCTGGTCTCTGTACAAACATGAGGTACTATCATATAGCTCTGGGTGCCCCCAGATGGCTAGTCAGCTACAGTCACTTTTTCCTCCATTTCTGATTCAACAACGTCGGGACATCAGAAGAATCTCAGTGCTGATAGGCTTTCGTGACACAACGTCGTGTGAATTTCTCCCTCGAGTTGAAATTCACCTCATTTGCGTTGCGTCTTTGCATTGACTTTGTATGTAATCACGCCGTGAGAAAGGTTTGCTCTGCGTTGCAAATCTAAGAGTTAGTACTAAACTAAACATGTCATATTTTCCAAGATTTTATTTTTATCAAGAACCTGCAACCTGTCCTGTCATGTGTGTTTTTTGCTGCTCTAGGCAATTTAAAATATGCAGTGTTATAGCTTTAGCATAGCTATTTGCAAAGAAAGCTGTCATAGTTTGGGATGGCGAATATGCAATGTAAACTCTGGTTCATGATACACTGTTGTAAGGCGAAATATCATTCATGTATCCAACTCGGTCCATCCATATCATGCCTTTTTTTAGATCTTTTGAATCTTGGTGTAGAATTAACAGACTCATCAGACTAGTACAGTAAACTTTATTATAGTAAACTAGGTAGCCAACCAGGGAAGTAACTAAGTATTCAGATAGTGAGATACTCAGTGAGGCAGTCATTTATGCCAGCATTAGATGCTTTACTGTACATGTTTTTATAATACAGAAATAAAGCACCATCAAGGAAATGTTGAAATAAGTGGGAAAAGCATTCAATACAAAAATCATGTATGAACACCAAATTATAAACTCAGAACATTATAACCATTATGATGATAGAATTATTACAGGGCTGTTGGATTAGACTTCATTAGTACAAACATAAAATACATTTATATATACAACATATACATAAAGAGTGGAAACCGCTTACAGTGATCACGTCTGTCCGGGTCAAATTGATCACTATAAGCAGATGATTATTATAAACAAATCTTTGTTGTTGTGAATCATTTCTCATGCAGATTACCATCTAATTGACATTTGTATATTTATTACATGGATACAAAGTAATGAAACGGACCGCTTCGCTATTTACTGACTTGCTGCCAATTCTTCTGCCTTCTGTGAGGAGTTGTCGTTTTTGTTCGGCTCTGCAACACGAGTGCGCGTGCAGAACGGCGCCTTTTTGCCGGGGCTCCTCGTTCTCTCACTGGGTAGTGGCACAGAGGGAGACGGGCGCCGGTCTGCATGAGCTGCCGGCGATGCGGTGCCGAGGAGCCGGTTGGCAGTTTCGCTTTGGGGGCATTACGTGACGAGGTATTATCAATCCACTTGACGAGGGCGGCTTCAACGCCGTGCACATTCGTTCTTTATTCAGAGAAAATTACTTTCCTTTTCCCCGTTATGATTTCAATGTGCACGCAGCATCAGCCACAGGTATCCAGCCGGAGAGAATACGGTCTGCGAGGCAAAGTATCACGAGAGTTAAGAAAAAAACATAACAAAAATTCAACTAACGTTAGTCTAACGTAGTTTTAAAATGTTTTTCCATATGTTGTCATGTATGAAAAGACACAAAATGAACACTGTAAGTGGACTACTTCATTACTACTATTTAACACAGTGGCATAGGAATGATTCTGTCCCAAGCTTTTTGATCCATATAAGCGGTTGATCACTGTATACAAACAAAACTGACTTGACTAGTTTGATTTAGGTGTGCATAATAAATTATAAAAAAAATGGAAACCTGCATTATTTGAGGAACAGCAGTCACAAGTAGACCCTCACCAACAGTGACTAAAAAACAGATCAGAATAGTTTGAACATCACAGAACCTGGGGTAAAATTGTTAAGTATTTGCCGTTATTTCATACATTTTTGGTACTGTATGTCTTCAGGCCAATGAAAATGAGTGGCTTTATATTTTAATGTTTTATCAGTTCCAAAAACACATTTAACATTGTTTCTTTGTTCCCATACCAGGCTGACTTACAAGATGTGCCATTTGTACTGGAACTGGCCGGGCACCATACGTGTTCCAGCACCATGCAAGTATGCCCACAAACTGGCTTTCCTGGCTGGCCAGTACCTGCACTCAGAACCGGCCATTCAGCTATCAGACAAGCTCTTCTTCCTCTGAGCTGCACCAGTTAACTACCACGAGCAAACTGCTCAGGTCACAGCAAAACCAGCTGTGATGAAAAACAGTACTGAAAGACCCGAATGACAAACGACTCATTTAAATTAATGAGGGATTCATCATTGACAAGTGTCACTTAATACTTTAAAGTACACTGTAGATTTTCACCTCAGATTCCCATATGGATCAAACCTTTAATACTGCCGATGTTTCTGAGAAGGCTGCCTCGCCTCTCACACCTTGATAAAAGAGCAACTGTTTTTGTGAAGGTAACACCATATTGCATTACTGCAATAATTGTGTGGCATATTAATGCAAGCGTATTTAAATTTCAAGTCTAGTGAAAAAAGTAAAAGTTAAGTTTGAAATGAGTATTGGCCCAAAGTTTTGAGTATTTTTTAGCCACTGTTCCTGTGGTATAATTATTGGTCAGTGTTTTATTAATGTTTACACCCTTCCACTGTGACAGATTTTTATTTACGGTTCTGTACTTTATAAACAGGTTTATAAGTTATTACAAGTTAGATTCCGGAATGTATGTTTATACAGCTTTCAGCTTTGCATGTCCATAATAAAATGTGCATGGTATAAATAAAGCTTAAACAACTGGGAAACATGAGACTCTTTTTTCTCTTCCTCAGACTATCATAATCACTCCATAGTGTCTCTATAATCATTTGGAGAATGTGTCATAATTTTCAAATTGAAGACATGGTGTTTGCAGAAATAATACTATACATGTACATTTCTGCTTTGGTTGGATATGTGTTTATTTGTCATTTAAAAATGCAAAGGTAGACATCATTCTTGTGAACGTGATATCTCAGGAACGCCTTGAGGGAATTTCTTTAAATTTGGCACAAACATCCAGTTAGACTGAAGGATGAACTGATATGATTTTGGTGGTCAAAGGCTGAGGCCACTGTGACCCATACTTGCAAACCTTGAGCCCTCAAAAATAGGGAAACCGTCTAACCTAAAATGGGGGGTCTGGGGGTCCTCCCCAGAAAGAATAGTTTCAGAGACTTTGTTTTCTGCGTTCTGGTAACGTTTAAAAAATTAAATAACAAAATAAGTACACTGCAACAGCACTTTTGTTAAAAAAGCCTACTTTTAACTTTCAGGAAAGAAATCTGAATAATTTGCCCCTCTGGTGCAAACTTGTGTGAATCTCTTGCATAAACTGATATTCATCACTTTTTATTCATTTTTTGCCCCCTGCTTGAGTATTTTTCTCTTAGTACTCCATTTCTCTCTCTGTCTCTCACTCACTGAAGGTTCTTTCAGACATAATGCAACAACGGCACCACTGCACCCCGAAACCCATTATTTCTTATGGCCTGAGCCACACCACGACATGTTGATGGTGTGAGTGGCACAGATTAAATTGTTAAGATGAAACGATTAGAGGCATAATGACTTATTGAAAAGAAATGCACTGTTGATGATTGAGTGGAAGTCCGATGAAGTGTCTGAGGCTACACTACCTGGCCAAAAGTACAGTATCCATCCATTATCTGTAACAGCTTATCCTACTCAAGGTCACGGGGGGCTGGAGCTGATCCCAGCTGACATTGGGTGAAGGCGAGGTACACCCTGGACAGGTCACTTGTCACAAGGCTGACACAGAGACGGACAACCATTCAGGCCCACATTCACACCTACGGGCAATTTAGAGTCAACAATTAACCTAACCTGCCTGTCTTTGGACTGTGGGAGGAAACCGGAGAAAACCCACGCTAACACGGGGAGAACATGCAAACTCCACACAGAAGGACCCCAAGCCGGGATTCGAACCCTTGCTGTGAGGCGACAGTGGTTCACTGAGCAGCCCAAAAGTACAGTGTGTAGACATAATTTCAAACCTAAACACAAATACTTCACACCTTACCTCAATACCATTATTGACACACAGTACACCTGAACTGAATGGACTGTAATGCTGTACAATATGTTGCCTTCCACTGTGTAATTGTCTGAAATATATATTAATTATTTATTTTTTAAAATATTTTTGAGAGTTACAAGTTCTTTTAACATGGTCATGGAGCATATATACTGTATATTTGTATTGTGGGGGTATCGTTCCTATGCAGAGGGTAGTTTAGTTTATTTATTGACTACACTGAGGGCGTTTTATATTTTAATAATTTATTTATTTATTGTGTTGAGTTGAATGTGCTACTTATTTTGTACTGTCATTACCTTGTGCCTGTTCTACCTTTTTTCTTTTCTTAAAGCTGACTCAGTGTAAACTGCTCAGAATTCCAATGTACTTAGGTGCAAATGGCAAATAAAACTCTTGAATCTTGAAATACTTTTAGTTATTCACAAGTTGTTTTTCCGGGCTATGAAATATTGACTAAATTCCTCTTTGGATATATTGTGATGACACTTAAGGAATGATCAGTGCTGTTCTTGAGAAGACAAGATGGCCTACTGTATGTACTACTGTGCCTGCATCATGATGTATTAATGTATCTTTCCTCATCACTCTTGCATAATTTGGTGTAACATCACTATTAAATGGCCATGTGTAGTAGCACCACAAGTAGGCCTTGGGCTCGGATGTTTGTTTGTTAATCCTTGGGGGAATGAAGGAAATATTTGGGCCAAAAATGCAAAAGTGGTATTCATACTGCCACCAACTGGCCGATCAGTGTTATTTTTTGTCTACATTTGTGACAGAGATTTGCTCAGAGTACCAAGAGAAAACTGTCTGCCGTAGGTTTAATTGTTTTCTGAGATCCGGATGGGCGTGTAAATAAATAATAAGGGGTAAATCGAGGTCTTCTCCACAGCCACAGACCAGCAGAGCCTCCTCTGAGAGTGAACAGCTGACAGGAAACACACCACTCTCACCGGAAAGGAGGAGCAGCTCTTATTGTCGCCTGAGAGAGCTGCTGTAATGGCGGTGTCTCGTCGCTCTTCGCAGCAGCAGCAACAACAGCAGACTACCTTACAGTCTCCGCCGAGAAACAGCTCTCTGTCCGGCGCTCCTCCAGCCTCTCCGCCGATGTCTCTGCTGAGCTCGGCCGTCGGCCCCCCGGAGGGTGATAGGGAGTGCAGTGGAGGCATCGAGGGCGCCGTGGCCTCCTCCCCGGACCTCACGGCCCCGGTGCTACCGAGCAGCAGCAGCTTCACCACGACAACCTCCGGCGGCGGCGGCGGCAGCAGCGTCTCCAGCCCCGGATCCGGCTCCGGAGCCTCCAGTCCCGCTGACGGGAGCAGCGGTATCGGCGGGGCGTTCAGGGAGCTGTTCGAGGCCTGCCGTAACGGAGACGTGTCCAGAGTCAAGAGGCTGGTCGACTCGGTGAACGTGAACGCGAAGGACATGGCTGGACGCAAATCTACTCCGCTTCACTTCGCTGCGGGTAATGACCAGCTAACGATAAGCTAAGCTAACGCTAATAATACAACAGCGTTAGTTAACCTATGTGTTTAGCAACGTTAGCTAGCAGACTGTGACGGCTAACGGTAGCTAAGCTAATGTTGTTTTGGTCGACGTGTTTATTGTTTCATTTTTCTTTTTTGCCCTTCTGATAACGTTAAACTGCAGTTTATCACGTCTGAATTAATAATAACCTGGTGGTGCTAACAAGCTAATGTGACGCTCTCCAGTACAATTTAATACCCAAAACAGACCGTCAACATTTCTCTAATTTAGCTTTAACGTTAGCTAATAGCTCATAGCATGAAGCTAATCTAGGTAACACAACACGACCTCTGGTTTAGCTAACAGTGTTAAGTAAACGTCATTTCGTGTACAGTATTAGTAAGAAATGCAACACTATCTTTAGCACAAGTTCAGGGAAATTAATGTAATATCTTATTTATTTAGTATTTGGTAGTTATTTGCATCAGAATCTTAGTGTTATTATTTTGGAGAAATTATAGATATAGAATATTCAGGCTAGTTTTAGTGTACGTGCCCAATATTGAGGAAAAAGCAAAATTGAAATGCATTTTAATCCTCTTTCATGTTTTAGCTTACGTTAGCTAACACCTCATAGCATAAAGCTTATCTAGGCAACACAACACGACCTCTGGTTTAGCTAACAGCTTTAAGTAAACGTCATCTCGTGTACAATATTAGTAAGAAATGCAACACAACGCGAGTTTAACGTTACTTTAGATGCAGCTATCTTTAGCACAAGTTCTGGGAAATTAATGTAGTAACTTATATATTTAGTATTTGGTAGTTATTTTTGTTGGGATTTTCATCAGAATCCTAGTGTTGTTATTATTATTATTATTATTTTGGAGAAATTATAGATATAGATAGATAGATAGACAGCTTTATTGATCCCCGTGGGGAAATTCGATTGCCACCAAGTAAAACAACAAACAAACAACCAAAACACAGTATTCACAATACACCAATAAATAATTAACATCATAAGAAGCCCTCTGAGACATAATCAACAGCTGAGAGGTACCATGGATCTAGGCCATATCTAAGAATGTTCATTAAAAATATTCAGGCTAGTTTTAGTGTACGTGCCCAATATTGAGGGAAAAAAGCTAAATTGAAATGCATTTTAATCCTCTTTTTTTAGGTTTTGGCAGAAAAGATGTGGTGGAGCACCTCCTGCAGACAGGGGCCAATGTTCACGCCAGGGATGATGGAGGACTTATCCCCCTGCATAATGCCTGCTCTTTCGGCCACGCAGAAGTTGTCAGCCTCCTCTTGTGTCAGGGCGCAGACCCCAACGCCAGAGATAACTGGAACTACACTCCATTACATGAGGCTGCCATCAAGGGGAAGATAGATGTTTGCATTGGTAAGGATCCCTGTCGATGATCGTTCAAGCACAGGCAATTCTGTAAAAATATGTGATGTTTTTCGAGACTGTTTTGTGTCATTAGTTGTTGATAGTTTCTTGAAACGCTTGACAGGTTTGTGTTGTCTACCAACCTTTTTGCTGTAACCAACTTAGTTGCTTTTTAAATATGATCAGCGTACTGGGTGACACAATATGGGAATGATTTTAAGGAGAAAATTAAAGTTGTCTTCATCTGCACCTCTCTCACTCAGTGTTACTCCAACACGGAGCTGATCCAAACATCCGCAACACTGATGGAAAGTCTGCTTTGGATCTAGCCGACCCTTCAGCCAAGGCTGTTCTCACTGGTCAGTCCCTCTAAGCTGCTTTTCTCTCACATTTACACTTAAGATTTTTAATCTTCACTTTTACAGCAAGTGACATATGAATTTGCAGACAATCATCATTAAATGTAACCCGTAGCCAAAAAGTAATGGTCAGATAGACTGCATTCCAACAAGAGTGTGTCATGTGTACCTTAAACATGATTCTGTCCTTACATCAGTGTACCATAATTGCATCAAAGCAGCAATTTTGCATGTAGGATAAGCAGAGCCGGCCCTGACCAATTTGGTGCCGTAGGCAAGATTTTACCTGGTGTCCCTCCACCTCTTTTGGCAAGCGCAGTAACACATGTAACAATGTTTTTTGTGCGCACACAATACACACCCTGCCCAGAGGTTCTCAAACAGTGTCATTTTTCTGCATACAGGATTGACATAGCCTCTTAACCTTCATATAATATCGCTACCATATTGATGTTGATTGTGAGACACCCACTTTTTTTTTTAAGACTCCTTTTTTGATTGATTTGATTTTTTTATCTTATTTTTATTTAAAAAAAATAAAATCTGTCCAGAATGTAACAGTAACGCATTGAAAAAAATAAGGTAAACTGACATATATCTTTTAAATAAAATTGTCTTTGAATAGGCCAAAATTAAACTGCAGCCTACTGGTAGGCCTATTTATAACATCATTTTTAACAATCTAAAAGTGAAAAATAGAACCATAGGTTATATTTTAATTAGACTCTGCCTGTCTCATTGATCACCATGATCTTAAAATTGGAATTATTCTCCTCCTCCTCAGTTCTTGGTTTACTTGGCCTACTTTTAACCCTCTGACAATGATGGTGGATCATCTGACTGGCATTAACATTACTGTCTTTTGCCGGTCTTTTGCGGGTTTCAGTTTTTAAGATAGTTGACATACAATGGTATCCTATGAATCTTGAGATTGCAATAAATCCGCCCCAGAGGGGCTAAATATCGCTCCAAAATTGAGCTGTCTTTGCTGCGAGGTTCGCGACACCTCAATGGTGTTCTGGCCAGGCTGTTTGTCCCCCCATCAACACTTGATGCCCTACGCACGTCGTGTGATGCATGTGTGCCTAGTGGCAGGGCTGAGGATAAGCCTGCCCATCAGGTTAACTGACCCCTTGCTCCTCGTTTTTGGGGTATATTGATGGAGCAGAGCAGAGGCATGTAACTGCAGCAAGGTGCTTTGTGATCAGCCTTTATTGCATCCTCTCTTTATTGACACCCCAACTATTCCACCTGAACTAAGTGTAAAAACTGAAAAACTTGGTTCTGGTAGTCCTCTGATATGAACACAAGCCACAGAATGCATCCATTTACCAAACACACATGGGCACTAATAGCTTACATACCACAAAAAGTACATCACATGCTTAAATGTTTGGAAAGTGTTTGGCACGCCCTGCTCAAATCTGAATGTTTATTTTCATCCAGGTGAATACAAGAAGGATGAACTTCTAGAAGCAGCAAGGTGAGTATCAGCCTTACTGGTCGGTACACCTCTTTCCGGTAGGCCAAAGTGAAACAGCTACGTAGTTTACTGCTCATCAGAGTACGCACCAGCAAAATACACATGACGTACGTCTCTTAAATCTGACCAGCTCAAAAAGTAGTACTTGGTTTCATCCGGTATAGAGTGTTGCAGGAGTGAGTCCTAAAACCTAGAAATGAGTTGGCATTTTTGCACTTCTGGTTCCCTCGTCTGGAAGTCAATGGGTTTTTAGTTGATGTCTGAAATAAGGTCTGTAGTTAACACAAGCTAAAATACCCAACTCGTGAATTTTGAAGCCTTTACGTGTCTTAAAAAAGGCGGTGGCTAACAAGTGGCTAAATGAGACTACTATACGTCATCACGCCGACTTGTCTGCCTTTACAGCCTCGTTGTGTATACTCGCGCTCATGCAACCATTTTGTAGTTCGTTTATAGCCAAACGTAAAACATCATAAAAGTGGTGTTCATTTATGAGGATAAATGTATTGTAAACGTTTGTTTGCCACAGATCTTATTTTTCTGCAATAATCGAAAATCCAATGGAAAAATCCCATTGGCTTTTTGTTGAGGGAACCAGGCCGATGCTAACTTCCTGATTGGCTTACAAAAATACGTCATCCCTGCAGCACTCCATTACAGTCTTATCTGTGAAAGCCTGCGGAATTACTTTTAGATTATGGAATCTTTATTAAATGCACAGGGAGTTGGGTTTTTTTTAATGGGAAATATTTAATGACGCCAGTCTTTTCAACCATGTAATTACAGGAGTGGAAATGAAGAAAAGCTGATGGCACTGCTGACTCCGTTAAATGTCAACTGCCATGCCAGCGATGGCCGCAAGGTAAAAGAGCCACTCGTACCGCACCATATCACACATAATCTGCCATAGCATCTTTGATACAGCATGTTGTGCAGGGTTGCAAAATTGTTAAACTGTATTTTAAAAGTTTTTGACAAAAATAGCAAGAAGGTTTCTGAGTCAGACGATGTGTGAGTAAAGGAATTAACAGTCGGATTATGGCTGGATTTATGTCATTGAGTTTGTTGGAGGTTGTTAATGGGGACCACATTATTTTGGACAAACCACTGTGCAACGTACATATTATAGATGTTTTTCTTTATTCATGTGTGACTCATCAGACCATCCTTGAAATCCACTTGCTTTTGTTATAACATCCCAACTTTCACGTTTTCAGCTCTGTCAAACATCCCTTTATTTACAGTTCAGTGATTTTGTTGAGCATTTTTCAACATGTTTGGACCAGGTGTCATGATGGCAATATTGTCTCGTCTTCCCCTTAATCACTTCCCCGTACCAGATGCTGGAGCAAAGCTAGTTTTGATCTTGAAATCTGTTTATTTCTGTGTAAATTCTAGTGCCTCCTCTGAACTCAGTTATTACCTACAATGGAAGCAGTGTTTAGATCATGATGCCGTATTTTAAGCATTCATTTTGTGTTTTTTCCTCTCTGTGGGGGAGTAGTGGACTAGAAGGATAATGGCACAAAGACGCACATTATAGAATGCACTTGGCACTCAGTTTTGTAATGTCAGCATTTAGCATTGCTAATGTAGGTGTAGGATTGTTTTTGCATTTCATTCCCATGTCTTGTCAGGCACTGGTGTATTTACTCCCACTGTTTTTGTCCGTCACACATTACTTTTTTTTATTTAATTCTTTTAGAAATTATTGTTATTATTGTCATATCTTACAAATCCATGTCGCTAACAGTATTTCAGCACTATTTCATTAATTCCTAACCACATTTTCTTCAACAGCAGTTAAAGTACGACTCCTTCCCTGCCTCCTTTTGCAGTATATTTAGAGTTTGCATGATCCGTGCCAGGATGCCAGTGTAGATTTGGTCTGGGATTTAACCAGCGGGCACCAATAACCAGTCCTTGCCTTATTCACAAAGCCAAGGAGAAAACCGGCAAGAAGAAGTCACGCTTGCCCTGCAGCCATTTACCCTCTCTGGCCCGGTGTCACATTTAATCTCAGACAGTGTTTGACGGATCAAGCAGTGATTTCTAACTTGGGCTTGTGTTTCATTGAAGGAAGAAGAGAATTTCTGTGAAAAGATACTGTCATTTTTGTAATTTTTGTTTCGTTTTGTTTTCCGTGTGACTCTGGCAACATTTGTCGATCAGTCAACATCCCAAAAAATGCTGGTAAGTTGACCTTGATAACGGCCACTTGATTGATGCACTGTTGTGATTTATTTTATTTTTTTATTCCTTTTTAATCCATTGTTTTTATTTGACCAATAAGCTGGCTGTCACTTGTTAATTGCACATCATGGACCTGGGGTGTACGGGTCACTCATGTATCCTTACCCTGATGCTCCTCTGTATGTGTGTGTGTGTGTTTAGTGTGTGTGTGTGGCATGTGATTGAGGGAGTGAGTGACTTGGGGTTGGTGTCATGGTGACGACTCATTTTTTTTTCGATTTGGAGAGGAGCTCACAATGTCCACTGCCTGCTTTCTTCGGCGTCTGTCCTCTCCTTGCACACTCACCCACATTTCTCCAACTTTCAATCACTTGCTCTTCAGTCAGTATCTGGTTTGGCTTTTTATTTAATTCATTAATTTATTTTTGATGATTACTCATGCATGCCTAAAGGCCTGCCCCCTCTGCATTTTGTCAAGCAACTCCTGAATATGTCTGTGAAATTTGTGTCTACTTCACGTTGCCTGTCGGAACAGTTGGTATGCAGTAATGAATGGACTACATTTGTCACCTGTCATTCTAGTGCTATGCTACTGTACCCTCTATGGTAATGACTTCTGATTGCTCGTGTCATCCCACACTGAATGATGCCGTGATTCGACTCTCTCGTCCGTCTGATTTTTGTCACTGCGGCTTGAGATCTAACAGTTGGCTTTATGGGATTTATATTAATATCAATGCATGCAAATTGAAATGAATGATGTCCCTCCTTTTTTTTGATTGTAAGCTTGACCTGAGCTAGACTTTTCAGTAGAGAACAAATGCCACTGAAGTTGCAGCTTTGCTTAGACTAACGTTTATTTTCCTTGGCTGAAAAAAAAAAAAGCCATTTGATTTGATCCTCTAATAGCTTGCAGCAGAGATGCTCTCTCAAACACTCAGCCTGCTTCCTTGCATCCTATTACGGTTGGGGTTTGATAGCATTTTATTACATCTGAATCCAGTATTGAATTCACTTATTGTATTTACTGCAAGTTTAAGTAAAAGCACTTATAAATAATTGAATACTTAGGAACCAAAACTCAAAGATTAACATTCAAAGTAGTACAATTTTGCCACGTTATGTTTTCTCTTTGGCTAAATGGCTACCTGAATGCCCTACATTCTTAAAAAAAAGTGAGAGGACTTCAGGAACAAGCTATCATCACCCAACCGTAATCCCTACGCAGCCATTTTGAATTTAAGAGTCTAACAGTTGCACTAGCAATTCTTTCTTGTCATCTAACCACATAAAACGTAATTTTAAACTCCTAAGACTTTTATTTTGCTGACATTGTCATAAGGCAGTCGAGGTAGATAAGTAACGAGGTGGAAGTTGCTTGTCGTCACTCAGCTCCGACACACTATTGACAGGAAGTGAATTTTTGTCGCTGGATTTGCCAACAAACTCCATTGACCTTTGCATCATCACATCCGCCATTCATCTGCAACTCACCGAGCATAGCCTGCCGTAGCACAACGCTTCTGGCCCTAATCAGCCGCTTGCTCCTGTGGCCATCGAAGGCACTGAGCCAGCCAGTGATCTGCGCGTGCTAACAAGCCGTCCTCTCTTACAGTCGACGCCCCTCCACCTGGCCGCCGGCTACAACCGGGTCCGCATCGTCCAGCTCCTCCTTCAGCACGGTGCCGACGTTCACGCCAAGGACAAAGGGTGAGACGCTTTTTCAGAAGAACACACAAAAACTTAATTTGTCATTCAGTCATAATTCATCACACTAACTTGAGTGTTTTGTCCCTGCAGGGGCCTGGTTCCACTTCACAACGCCTGCTCCTACGGCCACTTTGAGGTCACCGAGCTTCTGCTTAAAGTAAGACCCGCAAAAGGTTTCAGCTTCAAACTTGCCTGTGTTAGGAACATTATTGAACAAAGAGAAACATTTTTTTTGCAACTCCAACATTGTCTCTCTTTGTTTTTTAGCATTCACTAAAATTATTTTTTATTTTTTTTTATGATTATGTCAGATACTGAGATCTGGGAAGCAAACATTCTGTACACATTCTGTTCTCCCTGCAGCACGGAGCCTGTGTGAACGCCATGGACTTGTGGCAGTTCACTCCTCTCCACGAGGCGGCGTCCAAGAACCGAGTGGAGGTCTGCTCCCTGCTGCTGAGCCACGGGGCTGACCCCACCCTACTGAACTGTCACAGCAAGAGCGCCGTGGACATGGCCCCCACTCCAGAACTCAAAGAGAGGCTCACCTGTGAGTTCACTCTGTCACACAGCAGACACACGTGTACACACAATGATGATTAGAAAAATAACTCATAATCTTTCACTCACACAATATACATGTAGGTTCAGTGTATACGCAATAGCTGTTGGCAGTTTTCCATTTACTCGTCTTTCTCTTCCATGTAGATGAGTTCAAAGGTCACTCGCTGCTGCAGGCAGCCCGGGAGGCAGACATGGCCAAAGTGAAGAAGACGCTGGCTCTGGAGATCATCAGCTTCAAACATCCCCAGACCAACGAGACTGCTCTGGTCAGAACCAAGTCTTACTAGTTGTGTTGGGGCTCAATATCATTTTCACATTTGAGTGCAGTGTGGAAATGAATATCACTGCCTAATGCAGTGCTGATGGAGCTCTTTTTCTTAGCTTCCTCATTGGTTACAAATTCTGTTGATGCCAGATTTTACATAAAATTCACCTGGGGAATTAAAAGTGATCTTACCAGCAATGCTCTGTAGGATTATTGATGATGTACAGCCAGTTAGTTGTATGTGATTGGCTATAGGTTTAGCGAACTGGCATTTACTCAATACATTTGTCCTGAGCTGGCAGTTCACGATTCCAGCACACTAATCTAAGGCTCATGTGTATTACAGCACTGTGCTGTGGCTTCCCCCCACCCCAAGAGGAAGCAGGTGACTGAGCTGTTGCTGCGTAAAGGTGCCAACATCAACGAAAAGAACAAAGAGTGAGTCCACATTTACTTTTTACTTGCAAGCTTAGACGACAAGGTGATGTCTTCCACATAGAAAACTAAACCAGTAAAAACTTAGCAACAGGAGAGAAAGTTAACTGCATGTTGAAGCACATTAAGTGCTAAGAAGAAAAATAAATAGTGGCAAGAAAAGAAAAAAAAAAAGGTGATAACTTCCTGCCCATTATGTCTTCAAGCTTTATGACTCCGTTGCACGTTGCTGCTGAGAGAGCTCACAACGACATCCTGGAGGTGCTGCAGAAACACGGAGCAAAGGTCAGTTTGTTTTGTTTTTACATTCCCATTCTGTTCTGCCAGATGTAAAATGGTATTGGATAATGTGATCTGTGTTGCTGAAACTGAACATCACCTCCTGTGTCTCCAGGTAAACGCTGTGGACACACTAGGTCAGACAGCTCTTCATAGAGCTGCGCTTGCCGGTCACATCCAGACCTGCAAGCTGCTGCTGAGCTACGGAGCCGACCCCTCCATCGTGTCTCTGCAGGGTTTCACCGCCGCTCAGATGGGTAACGAGGCTGTGCAACAGATTCTCAATGGTAATAACACCCACCGCGCTTCTTGACTGTTTGACATTGTTTGCTTTTAGGTTTAATTTTTAGGTTTGACTTTTAAAGTTTGAGAATGAAAAAGCACTCCCAACAATATTGCATTTAACCTTTAACCTTTTTGCATATTGTAATTCATAATTCAAGTGGTAGCCCAGGGTAGGCAGTTATCTGGAAAAAAAATGCCAGAATTTGCAGCTCTCCTCTCTCCCCTCATGCAGAAGACTAAACTATTAGAGAGATGGAGAGAGAATTATGCTTTGCCCAAACTACTGCTGTAGCTACAGTAGCAGTGAGGCTAGCTCACAGCGCTAGCCACAGCCATGAGCAGAAGGCTATTAGCTAACTATTAGCAACATTTTCTCTCCATCTCTGAAACACTGTGCCGATATTGTCCGATTGTTTTTGATAAGTCTGTCTTCCTTTTTTGGGGGGTTGCCTTGCAGTGTAGGCAGTTTTTGCCAATGCTGGAATAGCAACTTTGTGACATGCACATGCATCTGTATTTCTAGAACGGCCAATAGGAACTCTCTCTCTCTCTCTCTCTCTCTCTCTCTCTCTCTCTCTCTCTCTCTCTCTCTCTCTGAAATGACCTGAGCCAAGAGGAAGTGCAGAAGTCCAGTTTTCTCTCAGAACACTTGAATTACAATACGCTGAAATGTTATCATGGAATTTTTGCCCAATGATGCCAAAAATATCCTGCCAACGCCGCTTTAATGAATGGGATGCCCGGCTCTTTTACTAATGTGTCTTCAGTGGGATCTACCAGATTTAAACCCTGTTCATGGGATTTCATATGATGCACTGTATGGGAGTTGTGTTTGGCAGTGATCATTTTGGTTCGTATTGAATATCTTTGTTTTTTTGTGGGGTTTTTTCAGAAAATGTCCCCACACGTAATTCTGACGTGGACTACAGATTTCTGGAGGCGGCCAAAGCAGGAGATCAGGACACAGTGCAAGTAAGTTCTGTAGTTTTTGTATCAGCAGTTGCTACAGTGTAGTTTTTAGACGTCATATCTTTTTTCGTTTTTTTTATTTTGAGACGATTTTCCATTGCCGGTTTTGGCAGCAAAACTACTTTCACGGAGATGTGTTATTGTAATAAAATCATTCTTGTTCACTGGGGCAGTATTTTGGTTTATTGAAGAATGTGTAGCACGGAAATTTCACATGCTCTCTAGCAACAGTGGTTTACAAATGACTGCGAAGGCCCCATTTTAGTTCTCTTGTAAGCCTGTTATTATACCACTCAGTTGAGTTGCTAATTATCATATTGTCTCCTTGTATGGCAGCAACTCTGCACCCCCCAGAATGTAAACTGCCGGGACTTAGAGGGCCGGCACTCCACTCCTCTCCACTTTGCAGCTGGTTACAACCGAGTGGCTGTCGTTGAATACCTGTTACACCACGGAGCTGATGTTCATGCCAAAGACAAGGGGTGAGTTCTTTATCTGCCATCTTTCCCATCTGTAGGTCATGTAAAAATGGAATGAATGAATCAAATAGGTTTAAGTAGGTAACACATAATGCTTCTGTTGTGAAGATTCTCACTTGTGTTTTTCCTCCTCCAGCGGTCTGGTTCCCCTCCACAACGCATGCTCCTATGGTCACTATGAAGTGGCCGAGCTGCTGGTCAGACACGGAGCTTCAGTCAACGTGGCCGACCTGTGGAAGTTCACCCCGCTTCACGAGGCTGCAGCCAAAGGCAAATATGAGATCTGCAAACTGCTACTCAAAGTGAGGACCCATTATTGTCACCTGTCACAAGTATTGTCTTACATTAATTTGTGTCCTGTGTTAGTTATTGTTATGACGATGATCATGAGGGAGAAAAGGGAGATTTGTCAAGTATTTAATACTCTTATCAACATGGGAGTGGGCAAATATGCTTGCTTTATGCAAATGTATGTATATATTTATTATTGGGAATCAATTAATAAAACAAAACAATGACAAATATTGTCTGGAAGCCCTCACAGGTACTGCATTTAGCATAAAAAATATGCTCAAATCATAACATGGCAAACTCAAGTCCAACAGCAACAACAGCTGTCAGTATGCTGTCTTGACTATGACTTACCCCAAACTTCATGTGATTATCATAAAGTGGGCATGTCTGTAAAGGGGAGACTCGTGGGTACCCATAGGACCCATTTTCATTCACATATCTGGAGGTCAGAGGTCAAGGGACCCCTTTGAAAATGGCCATGCCAGTTTTTCCTCGCCAGAATTTAGCATACATTTGGAGCGTTATTTAACCTCCTTTGCGTCAAGCCAGTATGACATGGCTGAAGACTGCTACAACCTAAAAATCGCAAGTTGCGGGAAATTAGTGGCGTTAAAACGAATTTGTGTTAACGCGTTAGCTTTGACAGCCCTTATATATAGCAAACATTTATATGAAATAGTGTAATGTGTATTAAAAAAAACTCAAACTCTTTTGTTCAGCACGGAGCTGACCCATCCAAGAAGAACCGTGATGGCAACATGCCGCTGGACATGGTGAAAGATGGAGATACGGACATCCAGGACTTGCTGAGGGGTGACGCCGCCCTGCTGGACGCTGCCAAGAAGGGCTGCCTGGCCCGAGTCCAGAAACTCTGCTCCCCAGAGAATATCAACTGCAGAGACACACAGGGGCGCAACTCCACACCGCTCCACCTCGCTGGTAAACAATATTTTCTGCTTTGACATGTTTCTGATTTTGTCTTGACACACACTCGTCCTGATGTGGCATTTCACAGGGAGGTTGAAAGATTTTTAGATCTTTTGTCCCCTCTTGAAATACTGGAACGTGAAAAGCTTTCAACATTGTCTCTGATGCTGTATGTGCTTTTGTTTTGTCTGGCTATGTTTCTTTTCTTTCTATCTGCTTAACTCTGGTATGTCTTTCGAAACTCACTGTATATACTGTGTATATATATATGTTATTAATAGAAGGGGTTTTGAATGCTGTACTGTAATGTTAAAAAATTTGTACTTTCATGCTGATGTGATTCCTGTTCCTTCTCCTCAGCTGGCTACAACAACCTGGAGGTGGCAGAGTATTTGCTGGAGCATGGAGCTGATGTCAACGCCCAGGACAAAGGAGGCCTTATCCCTCTTCATAATGCTGCGTCTTATGGGGTCAGTTTAAACAACATCAACACATTACTTAATCAAGTACAGATCCTGTGGGATTTGATTTACACATTGAAAAAGCTTAAAGCTTCCGGAAGCTAACGACATTTTTAAAGAAACTATTTATAGATATTTATTGTGTTGGTGGTCTTGCCTTCAGCTCAATAACTCTTTATTGGTTCTGTGTTATTTTATTTAAAGGGCAGGTCCATTGTTTTTGAGTTTTTTTATATCATTCTATTGCTTCCCAGTGGTGTTATTTATGTTTTCAAATCAGAGAATTCCAATTTTGGGCAAAATATGTATACAAAGATTTCTGCATGATGACGCAGCAACATAGACAGTATATATACATCCCGTTACATACAGTAACTTGGTGATGACGGTCGGTACACTCCCAGTTTGGAGAAGCAGACAGGAGTACCGGCATGGAAGCTAAACAATGTACTGCTGTGGACGCCACGGATCCGAAAGTCACACAATAATACAAACAAACAAACCGATCGATGCAGCGATAGACCTCCCGTGTTCTTCAAGGTCCCCTGTCGGAAAGGGCTGTCTAACGGCGAGGTAAAGCGGTGAAAACATTATAGATATAGCACACGCACTTAAATAAGTTTTTCTACTGCCCCCGTCCACAGTTGCTTTTCCTCGCCGTCAGACAGCCCGTTCCAACAGTAACTGAAGCCATTTTATCGCAGTCATCAAGACCAGACCAGACTCAATTCACAAAACCGTCATTTTACCACGCAGAACATGGAGTACACATACAACCCCACTTGAAAACATCTGAACTAACCCTTTCAGTTATTTCCAAACTTAGCACAGCTAACTTTGACACAGCTAGTGCTAGCATTCACATTGTTCATAACCTTATTGATTAGCTTCGATTAGCTTACTTTGGAAACCTACGTCACTGCTTTTTGCAACGGCTGAGTGGGCATTTCCATTTGGAAAAAAAACGGAACAGAACGCAGATGGACCTGCCCTTTAACTTAAATGTCATCTTTTTTGTGGGTCAGAGGATGACAATGACTTACCCTGTGGTGCCTCTCTTCCTCACAGCATGTGGATATCGCAGCCCTACTGATCAAGTACAATACGTGTGTGAATGCTACAGACAAATGGGCTTTCACGCCCCTCCATGAGGCGGCCCAGAAGGGTCGCACACAGCTCTGCGCGCTGCTGCTAGCTCACGGAGCCGACCCCACCATGAAGAACCAAGAGGGCCAGACTGCCCTGGACCTGGCCACGGTAACAGCTTCTGTCATACCGCCTGACATCGACAGCTTAGGAATTACTGTGAAATCAGATAAATAGAAAACTAGATAAGTGGTGGGCAAATGACGTATATTAAAAACACATCATAAAATGGAAAAATGTTTTCACTTAGTAGTTCTCCAGTTACAACGGCGTCATACTGCTACTTGTTTTTGTTCATTGAGGGCCCCAAACTGATCACTTTACTGGAATGAGATTGGATAGAGAATGTACAGTAAATGAACGTAAATCAGAAGCCTTTCAAGTAGTTTTTTCTTTGCCATCCTCGCAGGCCGACGATATCCGGGCCCTGCTGATGGATGCCATGCCACCGGACGCCCTGCCCAGCTGCTTTAAGCCCCAGGCCACGGTGGTCAGCGCCTCAGTCATCTCCCCTGCCTCCACGCCGTCCTGTCTGTCGGCCGCCAGCAGCATAGACAACCTGGCCGGGCCGCTCACTGAGCTGGCCGCCGCCGGTGCCTCCGGTTCCTCCGGAGTGGCAGACGGAGCCACAGGCACCGATCGCAAGGAAGGGGAGCGTAAGTTTATTGCATTTATCGTATTGAATACTGGTCAGTTTACGCAGAAAAATCTGGACATGGAAAATGTGTTTTTAGAAGTAAAATGTGCATGAACCCTGTTTGACATTGGTTAATGATATTTAATTTCATCTCCCTGTTTTCCAAAGTGGCCATGCTGGACATGAATATCAGTCAGTTCATGAAGAGCCTAGGACTGGAGCACCTGAGGGACATCTTTGAGAGGGAGCAGGTCAGCTATCTCAAAATTACTTAATACACTTAACGCTAAAAGTCTCATGCATTGCACAAATTTAACCATTAATTTCACATTAGTATTTGATGTCTATCAATCAGTCAATTTCAGAAGAAAGTATAACAACCTGACATTTGAATGCATTGGGTTTAGATAAACAGTCCAGTAGTAATTCAGCATGCACAAAAACAGACTGGCAGCAATGAGATGAATTTGTACGTAGTGTCGATTTATGTGTTAATATCATAGAATAGATCTGTACAACTCTGGTGTCTTGTTAAAGTGGCTGCTAGTTGGAGCAAACAGACCAACAGCTCCGAGACTGAGCTGATCTTACTGGTTGGTATAAACTTCTCAACCAGGGTTTACGCTAAGGCTGTTAATATTCCAGAATTCCAGTCATATAGAACAACTACCGGACATATGTTTTAAAAAGCCACATAATAGCCTACATTTGACATAACTTGAAAATAATTTAAATGAAGAAGCGGTCTAAAAAATAAAATAATAGGCTGTCGGTCCGGTTTCTGCATTTGTCAAATTCAAAATAGTGTTCTGTGGCTCGTAGGGCTACCGAATAGTTTGAAGCTTCATTCATAACGTTGACGTTGAAATTATTATTAATATCTTACCGAAGCATTGTGTGCAGTCCACCTTCTGTTCTCCTCTCTCTCTTCAAGCACACACACACATTCACAGTGAGCGCGGCGCTGCGCCCCTTGTCTCGGTAATTGTCTGTCTGAAGTCCAAAAGTCCAAATTTATTGAAGAAACCTAGATGAAATCATTATTTATATCATCATTGTAGTGGCTTGATCCGAGCCATTTTGTTTGTTTCGCATCTACACAGTCAGCTGGCTTTTTTTCAGCAAACAGAGCGGACAGCAGGCGGACTGTGAGGAGATATTCTTTGAATTTGACAAAAAGTCTATTGGATTAGAAGCACAGTGGAGCGGAGGCATTTAAACTTTTGTATAATATCTTTTGTATAATATACATTTATTTTTAAGTTGTCTTGGCAACAATATTAGATTATTTAATATGCTAATAATTTATTTATTTATTTATTTATTTATATATATTTGGCATATTTCCCACCGGATATTTTGGCCGTTGATCATTTATTCTGCCGGACAACCACATGTGATACCGGCAAAAAGCCAGCATATGCGTGATAACATAGACCCTGTTCTCAACCTGCTATATGATTTCCCTTTTCCAGATCAGTCTGGATGTGCTGGCTGACATGGGTCACGAGGAGCTGAAGGAGATTGGAATTAACGCCTATGGCCACCGACACAAGCTTATCAAGGGTGTTGAGAGGCTGATTGGCGGCCAGCAAGGTAAGGAGGAGGCGTCATCCAGGAGTGGTAGCATGCTGTGATGTCTGCAACAGTTTGTTTTTTAACACCTACCACCAAGTAGTCACCAAAGTCAGACATTTTCAAACCCGAAAAGAAAGTAAGGAAAAAAAGGAGGTAGAGATGCATGATATTGGATTTTTGCCAATATCCAATATGCCAATTATTTTCCAACTCATTTTGGCCGATTGCCGATACCGCTATAAGCGCATATTTTTCCACCTAATTGCAGAGAACATCAAGTTTCTCCTGTAGTGGAATTACCATATTATTATTATGCCTACTGTTATTGTGATGGCCCACTGGCAGATGAAGACATAAAATATAATGCTTTTCAAGATGTACACAATCCTGAAAATAGTACATATTAGTCATATCAGAGGAAATGTTCATTTCTGGCCGATGCCAGTATTTAATTTTAAATCCTTTTTCTGCCGATACCGATGACGTGCCGATATCATCGTGCATCCCCACAAGGAGGCCCTCCACAGGCAAGGCCGTGGTTGTGAGCTTGTGTTGCCTTAGAAGTCAACACCCGGTAGCCGGTGATTAACTGTATTATTGTTTTTCAGGTGGCAACCCCTACCTGACATTCCATTGTGCCAACCAGGGCACCATCCTGATAGACCTCGCCACAGACGACAAGGAGTACCAGTCTGTGGAGGAGGAGGTGAGTCCAGTTCACTGTCTTTTGTTTATGGTGTTCTTAAATTGCTATGGTCATTATTTTTTACAGCTAATGGTTTGTATTTTAAACAGGTACTGAATATCTATGCAAATGCTTTTTTCGCTCCGATTGTGTACAGCGGTTTGCATAGAACTCCCTACATAAAGGCATTTTAAATAATCGAGTCACATCATAGTAGATTCAAGCAGGGTACTTCATGCAGCCGCTGTACATGCCGGGTAAAAAATGCTTGATTGATAAACAGAGAAACGACAGCAAAAACTTTGCAGACAATCTGCTGACCATCTGAAATGGTGTTTTTGTTGTGTGTCCCTCAGTTGCAGAGCACCATCAGAGAGCACCGAGACGGAGGCAACGCTGGGGGCGTGTTCAGCAAATACAACATCATAAAGGTCTGAACCAGGAATCTCTCTGTACCTCTGTTTTGGTAACCCACAGAACACTGAGCAGCTTTTATAGGGACCAGGGCTGTCGAAGTTAACACGATAATAACGCGTTAATGCAAATCCGTTTTAACGTCACTAATTTCTTTAACGCAACTTGCGATTTTTGGGTTGTAGCGGGCTCAGTTTTAAAGCCAGAGTGAAGATACTGGTATCATATGAAACTAGGAAACCTAAGGAATCCACTGGCTTGTCATGAAGGAGGCTAAATAACACTCCAAACTTGCGCTAACTTGGCATGGCCATCTTCAAAGGGGTCCCTTGACCTCTGACCTCAAGATATGTGAATGAAAATGGGTTCTATGGCTACCCAGGAGTCTCCCCTTTACAGACATGCCGACTTTATGATAATCATATGCAGTTTGGGGCAAGTCATAGTCAAGTCAGCACACTGACACACTGACAGCTGTTGTTGCCTGTTGGGCTGCAGTTTGACATGTTATGATTTTTGCATATTTTTTATGCTAAATGTAGTACCTGTGAGGGTTTCTGGACAATATTTAACATTGTTTTGTGTTGTTAATTGATTTCAAATAATAAATATATACATACATTTGCATAAAGTAAGCATATTTGCCCACTCCCATGTTGATAAGAGTATTAAATACTTGACAAATCTCCCTTTAAGATACATTTTGAACAGATAAAAAACGTGTGATTAATTTGTAATTAACTATGGACAATCATGCCATTAATCGCGATTAAATATTTTAATTGACTGACAGCCCTAATAGGGACATAACAGTGATCTGACCTGATGCGAGTCAACATTTAATTCTTGGCGACTCCCAACATCTTGTTTGATATCTGCCATTATTGTCCCCCACAGATTCAGAAGGTGGTAAATAAGAAGCTGAGGGAACGCTACACACACCGCCAGAAGGAGATCGCAGATGAGAACCACAACCATCACAATGAGCGGATGTTGTTTCACGGTAACCACACCCACTGTCACGCCATCTGTTTGCCTCGTGTGTCAGCATCAGGCATTGTTTGCCTCTTTTGAGTTTAGTTCTTCAAAGACTACTATTAACGTCAGTTTTTTATTTATCAGGCATGCACTTGCAATAATGTAAAGCATCGCATGTCACTTACTGGATATAATATCATTCTGCCTAGGGGTGTCACGATTCTCCATATCCATGATTTGATTTGACTTTCGATTTAAACATGCCATTGTTGGATTATGGAGTCTTGGTTCGTAAAGACCAACATATTATTGGTTTTATGCCACTGTCATTTACACTTTCAAATTGTTCTTGTTGTTCTGTCGGGAGATGCAGTGACTTAATTTTAAACCAAGTAAGAGTAGAAGAGCTATGAGTAAGGAAACTAAATAACTAACTAACTAATTAACTAAAGTCTGCTGGCTGTTAGGCTAATTCATGAGTGTAAAATGCCATAGGTATATGCAGTAAGTGGCCTTTGTATTGTAGCGACAGGGAAGGCCCACATTTCCCATCATGCCTGCCTAGTCCCGAGTGCTGGACTGAGTTTGCTGTGTTATGTTCTTAAATGCAAATGTTACTTTTGTTAGTGTTTGTAATGTAATGTGTCTGTTCAGAACATGGTGGCTTATGTTGGTAATTGTGATTTTTGAGCTGGTTTATAGTTCAAACCATGAGTGAGGTGGCTGTTGCATGTCTTGAGTACAGCTGTATTTTCCTTCATACACACGAGAGTGGACGGGGGCGGAGAATTGTCGATCCTGCTTTTGATTTCAATGGTCGAGATCGGAAGCCAATTTCGATCAATTTCCGATTTAGAATCGAAACCGTGACACCCCTAATTCTGCCACTGTCTTTCTTCAGGTTCCCCGTTCATCAACGCCATCATCCACAAAGGCTTCGATGAGCGTCACGCTTACATAGGAGGGATGTTTGGAGCAGGGATCTACTTTGCAGAGAACTCCTCAAAGAGCAATCAGTATGTCTACGGCATTGGTGGAGGCACGGGCTGCCCGACGCACAAAGACAGGTCCTGCTACCTGTGCCACAGGTAACTAACAAAGTTTAACTGCAGTTTCAAGTTGCTGAGGGGCTTGTACGAAGGACCGAATTTATCTTTTTCTTCTCGAGAGCTGCCACTTCTATGCAGGGAATCATAGACTTGGAAATATTGCTGTCGAAGTTTTTTTTTTGTACGGTGCGCACGAATCCCTTCTCCGTCAGCTTATCTCAAATTACTTTATAAACGTCACTGTTTTTGTGGACTTAATTTAGCATATTCTGTCCATGTCCGTCCTCTCAAACTAATGTTAACCTGTCATTTACTTGCGTCCATCTTAACAAATGCCCGCACAGGCAGCCTGCGTTTTGGTTTGCTTGGAGGTGGACCGAGACCATCTTTTGCAAGCCATCCCGGGCCGTTTTTTTTGGTCCGCACCAGAGTACGATTACTGCGTTCACAACTGCCCAAACGAACCGCAAAACAGACTAAATGTAAAACTACTTTGTACCTATTCGTTCTTTATTAAAGTAAAGGTAAATTTCTATGTGGGACACACGTGTCTGACCTGTCTCCTCTCCCCTGCACTCTCAGGCAGATGCTGTTCTGCAGAGTGACCCTGGGGAAGTCCTTCCTACAGTTCAGTGCCATGAAGATGGCCCACGCCCCCCCAGGACACCACTCAGTGATCGGGCGGCCCAGCGTCAACGGCCTGGCCTACGCCGAGTACGTCATCTACAGAGGAGAGCAGGTAAACACAGACACCATACCGTCAGCAAAAACACATTAAACCTCCGCTGTGTAATGTTGGCTAATGTCTGGCTACATTTTTCCTTCAGGCCTACCCGGAGTACCTCATCACCTACCAGATCCTTAAACCGGAGAGCACGCCCCAGTCTGCTGCAGGAGCTGAGCAGAAGTCGTAGTTACTTTACGTCTCACACACACACACACACACACACACACACACACACACACACACACACAAGGACTTGATGCTCGTTATTTTCTCCTTTGTATTGCCTAAACACCTTTTATTTACCAAACACATTTCCAGTCTCCTGTCCAGTAGAACCCATGGTGACCAGTACTTCATGAGCAGATATACTGTATAATACTCTCCTACCCGTGGTGGTGATGACACACTTTTTTTATTTTTTTTGCATCGGCTGCATGTTAATACAGAAGCATGTAAAGCCCAATAGCGTGCGTGGGTTAGTTCTTTCCCCCTCCCCTCCTCACCAATCAGGAGGATGCTTGTAGACACTTTCAAGTATCAGCATTAACAGTTTGCCACTCTTTGTCGTCTCATGCCTTGTGACTGTGCAGAATCACGACCCCTCACCTCTATATACACACACACTGTCTCATTGTCGAAGCCTGAAACCTGTGGACTACTACTGCCCCACCGCATCTGGGTTCATCCTGTATAGAATGGCCTCTGGTAACTGTGATTTTAATGCTAACTTAGAACACTACCAAACAGGTAACTGTATTGTTGCTATGCTGTAATGCTGACTTTCCGAACTTTCACCCCAAGAACACTACAAACGCTGGACTGAAATGTTTTTAGTGGTTTTATTCAGGGCTGGACATGCTCGATGGAGAAAGGCCTCTCTGTCAAATCATAAAAGTTGAGACTATATTATTGTCATTACAATATATGAGAGAAGAAATGTGTTCAGTAGCAAAGCTGAAATGCAGCGTAAGGCATCATAATTACACAATCGTATACTAAAAGGCGTGGATGTTGTACATTAAAAGCATATATATATATATGACCGTGCTTCAAGACAGTAGAGTCAAGTAAACGTTCAGAGTGTTGAAATGTGCTTGTGATGCCTTACAGGTAAACACCCGATAGCCAGTGAACTCAACAAAGCACCCTTTCTGTCGCCAAGGTCTCACTCACAGACATCCCACGCGTAAGGATTTGCACTTTTACATAGAAGCCTATTTAAGTTATTTTGAATTTAAATTGCAAATTTTCGGGAAAAAAATATTTGTACAGGTTGTGTAAATGGTTGTGTATAACTGTTGCTGTTTAACAGTATCTTTGAGTTCAACTGTAAATGACATCTGAATTTTTCCTTTCATGCCTTCTTGATTCTCCCCACTTTTTTTTTTTTTTAAATAAATGTCCCATTAACAGCTCCTTGTTGTTTAATGCTTATTTTAAAATGGTTTCACAATTCTGTGTGTATGGCTGTTGCTGTAGAATGTTTTTAGTTTCTGTCTTCATTGTACACAAGAAGTTATCTCGCATGAAAATATTACAGCTTCTGCACTAAAACAGTAGTAGCAAAGTTGACTAATTTTGATGTAATGTTAAATTATAAGAAGAACCAAAAGTGTATTATTTGATCTTAGTAGTTACTTGAGCAAATGTGCAATGGAAGGAATATCAACACTTAGCTGCAAGGACATCAAAACCACACATCTTCCTATATAAGTAAACTGTATGGCTACATACTGTATCAAGCCCCAGCCAGGTGATACTGATCCAACGGATGTTGTCAACACTGATTCGCTGCTGGATGACAATGGTGGAAGTCAGAGGGAAGTTGCCTCTATGATATTGGGGCTTGGTATCCTCTAGTACTGCAACATATACATTTACACTAGTTTTATCCAGAGTATCCTATATGAATAAGTCATTTTTAAAAACTATTAGTTTGTATTTGTTACATTGAGTTACTGTATATATATATATGTTATTATGAAAAATCTATAGATCAATTCTACTCTTGCCTTATTGATTAAGTTGATTGTATTCTGGGCTAATAGGTGTGCCAAAAATATTTAATTTAACCTTAGATGTTTTTATTATTAAATGCAATTATGCACACCTATTTTTTATTTTAAATTAGTGCTTTTTTTTAAAACATGGAAATAGATGAACACGATTTTTTTGTGATTTTAATGTGCTTTTAATTTGCTCTATTTTATAAAACAAACTCCACTTCCTGAATAGACTACAACCATGGATGTATTAAAAGACTACAACAACCGTCGCGGTCGCACGCATTAGACGTCATCATGCTCAGCTGACTGCGACTTCCGCTCACCACAGGAGTGGAAACAAATTTGATTTGTTGTGTTTTAGTCTTGCTAAAGTGAATTATGTTAAAGGCCATTTTTCCATCTATTCATATACAATGTGTAAGGCATGTTGGGGTTTCTAACTTCACATTAGTTTTATAGGTATTTAAGATAAAGCGACATACAAATTTGCCATGTCCGGTCGCAGACATGCTGTGGAAAAGTTTATCTGTCTTTGCGTTACTTCTTAACATCACCGAAACCTCAACAACTCCATATGTCATCTCAGTTGATGTGGATAGACCGATGGGACATCTCAAACACTTCTGGAGAAGTACTGGTTTCTGGTAGGTCAAATCTAAACTGTTTACACAATGAAAGTATACCAGTAAAACACACAGTGGTGGACAGCAAGCAGTGAGACATTTGACATTTTGTTGAATTGGATAAATTAATGTGTGTTTATTTTCATACCGAATCTACCAGAAGACCTCAGTAATTAAAAAGAGGTATTAAATAATGTTGCACCAAGTAATTACTTTAACAAAGCTAAGACATTTTTAAAATGTTGAGTTTGGTATAGATCTTTCAAGAGACAAATCTCATGACTCAGTCTGAAGTCTTACTGGGCTACACTTTTGTATTAAGTCTATGAACAAGTTGGTATATAAGACATATTGTTTTAATATAAATGTATTTTGTATTTCTTTGTGCTCAGTCCCCCGCTCCCTCACACCCTGTCCCACCAGTTTGACCTGAGCATCGACCAGCAGCTGAACCTGGCCTATGTGGGCTCAGTCCCCCATGGAGGGATCCAGCAGGTCAGGATACACTGGATGTTGGAGCTGGTCACTGCACAGTAAGTGAACAAGCAAGTGAAAGGAAAACATACCAATCAGTACACTTGTTGGTTTTGTGAGAGTTCCCTACAATAAATGACTACTGTCTGATTTTGTTGTTGTAGGGATGTTGGAGGACAACCCCAGTACAACTTCACTAAACTGGACCAGCTGATAGAACTCTTGTGGATTAATGGACTCCGACCAGGTATTGTACCACAACCCCCGGCTGGAAAACACAACATATCTGTGATGCATTTTTAAAGGCATCTTCTTCCAAATAATTTTTTTCTGTTTTCACCTGGTTCCAGGTTGGTGTTTACTGGAGGAAATTGTTCAGTGGTTGTTCTATGATTGTTATGTGGTTAAATGAATATTATTGTGGCACCGTTGTGCCAAATGCTTTCATTAAGAATCCAAAGCAGATTTATTTCAATAGCCTATTCCAAACTACAGTTAAATTATAAGTGTTAAAACGATCAAATGCGATTTTGCTGGTCTCTGTTGAACTTGTGACATGTGGCTGTAAATATCTGAACTGTAATTCATTCCAGCACTTCTGGTTTTCAGGTTTTGAACTGATGGGCAGCGTCTCTAACTATTTCACTGACTTTGAGGACAAATCACAAGTGGTTGAGTGGAGAAATCTGGTTTATCTCATAGCCAAGAGGTACATAGGTGAGTGCCATTGTTTCGTCACTATTGTATTTTATAAGTTGTTCGCACTCCGTACTATGTAATCACGTTCAATAGGAACCTGAATCTGAGCATTAAAATAATTGTTTAAAAAGGATTATTGCCAGTTGTTTCAACCTACTTGGGTGGGGCTAGCTATGAAAGATTAAAAGTAATTAACTTTGGTGTTTTTCAACCGGGAACCTATTTTTCCATGTTTCCCAAGTGACTAATGGGGACAACAATTTCGGGAATTGGTCCAGTGTTGAGGGATATTGCCGTATCCAGCAGCCGCGACACGAGCTGCGAGGGCAAGTGAGCAGCATCAATGTAACGTTACGTCCACTAAAATAGTTTGTTTTTGCCACTGACAGGCTCAGATTGTTATTAGAAGTGTCTGATAACATTATGGAAAGCACCCTACAGAGAAATGACACCTTTTTCTTACCTTTCTCTTGATCCGGTCTGTTTGTTATTGTGTCCAAGTCCCACTCAGGTAGAAGTTTCATGAAATCTGAATATCCCTACAGTATACTCTGGCTCAAATAAATACGGGCAGCTATTGAGTTCAAAGACCTCATCCACATTGTTGAAATCATCTAAATAGTCAGCCATGACATTGAAAATATTTCAGATAACACTAAACTACGCTTTTTGTACTCCAACACAACAAACTCTTCCCAGCTGGCACTCCCGTTTCCACCATGGATGTATTCCACTATTCCACCATTGTCTTCCGGCAACACGTCACCTCGCCAGATTTCTGAACGAGACTTCTCCTTGACCGAGACTCTTTCCATAATGTCAGACGCTTAAAATAACAATCAGAGTCTGTCATGGCAAAAACAAGCACTTTTAGTACACGTAAATGACAGTGCCAGCTTGCCCCAATAGGATTACATTGCAGCTGCTGTCTACAGTGCTCTCCCTCAGTCAGTTAGTCACAAAAACATGGGAAAAGGTTGAAAAACATCAAAGTTACCCTCTAACATAATCTGTAACAATAAGTAGACTAAAACAAACTTAATGTGCACTGAATGACCCTGCTCCTACATAATGAGATTTCTGTCATGTTTGACTCCAGACAAGTATGGCCTGGGAACTGTCTCCCAGTGGAACTTTGAAACATGGAATGAGCCCAACAATCATGACTTTGATAATGTCACCGTGTCCATTCAAGGTAAACATGCATAAACATAATGCATCCTACATGACATTTTGATGTCAACTCAGCTATTTTTTAAATGGAAGTTGTTGCCAAATGGAGCCATTGTTCCCATCAATTTTGTTCTCACTTCCTTTCATAGATATAATGTTACTTATATATGCTTATATTCCTACTACTTATTCTAAAAATGTGTCATTTGATAAATGCTTATTTGTAGCTCTGTACATCCATGATTATACACACACTCTATATTAGGCTGATACTGACAGTAAAGGGATAGTTTGGCTGTATTGAAGTGGGGTTGTATGAGGTTCTTATCCATAGTCGGTGTATTACCTACAGTAGATGATGGTCAGCACGCCGAGAAGCAAGACATTTTTTTTAGAAAATCACTATCAGTTTAAGTGAAAGCTATATTTAGAATATATTCGCCGGTTTACCTTGCTGTGAGGCAGCTGTACAGTCTGTTTTCTGAAGGGGAACTGAAGGCGTTATCTATGCTCTCACCAAAGCAACCAGACTCCATTGGGGGAAAAAAACTGTAATTTTACCTTGCAGAACACGGGAGTTGTGGGTCTACCGCTGCCTCGATCTGTTAGTTTGTTTGTTTGTTTTATTGTGTGATTTTCGTTAGTTCAAATTCACCAAAGTCACAAAATAGCACAAACAAACTAACCGATCGAGGCAGCGGTAGACCAGCAACTCCTGTGTTCTGCAAGGTACAATTTAATTTTTTTCAACAGAATCTGGTGGCTTTGGCAAGAGTAGATAGATAAAACGGCTTCAGAACCCATCGGAAAGAGCTGTCTGACAGAAAGGTAAAGCAGCAAAAATATTTTAAATATAGTGTACACTTTCTTTTAGGTGGCTAAAATACGTTTTGCTGCCGGCCCCGTCCACAGCAGTGCATGGCTTTGCTTCCATGATGACACTTCTGTCTGATTCTTCAAGCTGAGCGTGTGCTGACCGTCTTCTACTGTAGGTAATACACTGACTATGGATAAGTTCCTCATGCAACCCTACTTCAAAACACCCAAACTATCCCTTTAAATAAAAATGGGCAGTCATTTAATCACTGTTGTCTACCTGCCATATGATATACAGTATAACCAACTTTTCCTTAGGGTTTCTAAACTACTATGATGCCTGTTCGGAGGGTCTGCGTGCTGCCAGCAGTCTCCTGAGGTTTGGGGGTCCGGGAGACTCCTGTCATTCTCCCCCACACTCCCCATACTGCTGGGCCATGCTGCAGCACTGCTACAACGGCACCAACTACTTCACCGGAGAGACGGGGGTCAGGATCGACTACATCGCCCTGCACAAGAAGGTGGGCTTTCAAGCAGATCTAGAACAAATATTTAATAAATAATAAATATTTGTCATATTCATTTTTTTTTGCTACAGGGTGACACGGTCTAGCTGATATATTCATTTTCGAAAACAAACAAAAGGATAGTGATGTTATTGAAATACATATTTCCTGAGTTATGTAAAACTGTGTTTATTAATGCATCCATTAGTTTATTCAATTGTAAAACTGATGCAATCAGAATCATGTTTGTTGGAAGCTGACTTTCTGTTTCCGTCCCTCAGGGAGGAGGCTACTCCTTGCCCATCCTCCAACAAGAGATCCAGACAATGGGGGAGATCCAGGAGCGTTTCCCCCGGTTCCACAGCCTCCCTGTTTACAACGACGAGGCTGATCCGCTGGTGGGCTGGTCCAGGCCTCAGGAGTGGAGGGCTGACGTGACCTACGCTGCGATGGTGGTGAAGGTGAGCTGAAGGGATGGAGGAGAGCAACATGAAAAACAGCGGGCTCGGTTTTAAAGCTAAAATAAAGATACTGGCAAAATATGAAACTAGAAAACCTAAGGAGTCCATTGGTACCAACCATGTCATACTAGCTTGTCGCGAAGGAGGTTAAATAACGCTCCAAACTTGCACTAAATTTTGGGGAGGAAAAACTGGCATGGCCATTTTCAAAGGGGTCCCTTGACCTCTGACCTCAAGATATGTGAGTGAAAATGGGTTCTATGGGTACCCACGAGTCTCCCCTTTACAGACATGAACACTTTATGATAATCACATGCAGTTTGGGGCAAGTCATAGTCAGTAGATACAGCAGTACTAACCCTACCTTTAACCATCTGGAAGTCATTTAAGTTATGTTTTCTGACTGAGGTTTCTTATTGGCTGAAGCTAATTGCTAATTTTAGAGCAAACCTTTCTAATGGCTGCTATTAACTATTAAATATTTGTCAACTCAAATGAGCCAAACATTGCATAAAGCAGGAGTTCAGTGTTTCACCCTGACTTGTATCCTTCACAGAGTGAACAACACAAATTAGACCATGACAGGACAATGAAACTTCAACACAACATGAATTTCCAATATTGTTACAATGCCAGTATAGAGTGTTACAGGAATGACTCTTAAAACCTGGAAATGAGTTAGCATTTTAGCACAACGTGTGTTTGCCACAGAGCTTATTTTCTGCAATAATTCAAAACCCAATGGAAAAATCCCATTGGCTTTTTGTCAAGGGAACCCAGGACGATGCTAACTACCTGGTAGGCCTGAAAAATTATGTCATCCTTGTAGCACTCTATCAGCCTAATATAGGTGCAAAAGTTCATCTTACCCTTGTTGGTTTACCCTTGTTAAATCGTCACTCTACCAGTTAAATTATACATAACCGGTCCTCTGTCCTGCTCCCTCCAACAGGTAATAAACCAGCACCAGGATCTGCTGCTGGCCGACCCGAACGGCACCATCAACTACACACTGCTCAGCAACGACAATGCCTTCCTCAGCTACCACCCGCACCCCTTCACCCAGCGCACGCTGACCGCCCGCTTCCAGATCAATAACACCCAGCCGCCTCACGTCCAGCTGATCAGGAAGCCCGTCCTCACCGTCATGGGCCTGCTGGCGTTGCTAGGTGACGATCTCTTTACTCTAGAACAGGTGACCCTTCTGGGTTTTATATGCACCTCAGTGGAAATATATGATTGAGTTATAATGGATTTCATTCATAAAGCAGCCCCTTTTACAAGCAAAGCTCAGGTCTCCGAGATGTTGCTGTCTCATCTGCCCCAGTCCTATTTCAATGGCCTCTCCTGTGTGTGATTCCACCTTAAGGAGAGACCCAGGTCCTGGCTCAGGTTGTGAGCTCAGCAGGAACCAACGACAGCACGGTGGGAGTTCTCGCCAGCAGCCACAAGCCCGTAGCACCGGGCGGCTCAGACAGCTGGCAGGCAGCAGTGCTGGTCTACAACAGTGACGACAACAGCACCTCCACTAACACTGATGATGTCACCCTTTCACTGAAAGGACTGGCTGCACAGAAGGGTAGGCTTAACAAAAATACTGTTGGGTTTAGTATTATTTTAGATTAAAAGGTGATTATGTTTTTAAGAAAAATCCAACAGGCCTTTATTTCTGCAAGTGAGTGGTTCATTTCAGTCCAGCCTGTTATCTGTCTGTTTGCTATCCAGATCTTGCGTATGTCACATATTACATTGACAACAATGTAACCAACCCGTACCAGCTGTGGCAGAGCATGGGCAGCCCCGACTACCCCACAGCACAGCAGTTCAGACGCCTCAGGAGTGTGCAGGTAAACAGAAGGGCTGACCCATGCTATAAAAATGAAAGAGGACCTATTATGCATTTTGAGGGGCACACTTGTATTTTGGGTTTCTTCTAGAACATGTTGACATGCTTTCATGTTAAAAAAAACGCTTTGTTTTTCTCATACCGCCTGTGCTGAAGCACCCCTTTTTTTAACTCTCTGTCTGAAACGCTCTGTTTGAGGGCGTGCCAAACTAGCTGCTAGGCAGGTATCATGCAAATGTGTTACTTGGTGACATCACCACATTCAAGGCGTTTCAGGCAGTTCAGGAGCAGCTTTTCTGGGCCTTGATTACACAGAGCGCGTTTTGTAGGTGCACCGCACCGCACAGCCTTTTTGTTGCCCGATCAGACGGAGCGTTTGTTGCAGTTTGCTGTGTCTTTTTTTTTTTTTTTTTTTATTGTTGCAAGGCAACCACCAAATGAGCACTAACGTACTGTAAGCTTAACCCAAACCATGAACTGTACGCTAATAGTTAATAGTAGAGTTTAAATGAATGAAAACAACTTACCCAAAGTCTCAAGTACCACACTAATTTGCCTCCTGCTGTTTTCTGTTCAGATCATGGTAACTACAGCTGGTAAAGTCATCACAATGAGAAAAAAACGCTAATGACCTTGGCCGCTTTTCCGCTCTGAGTTGAAGAAAGAAATTCAGGGCGCTCCTGTAAAAAAATGTGAGGCACTTAAAGCGTAAAAACACAAGGCGCTCAGCAACACAAAAGCAGCGTGCCAAACGCTTCGCTCTCATTAAAAACAATTACAAAAAGCCACCCCAGGCTGCTAAAATGCACTCTCTGATTGGGGCCTAACTCCCTTTGGTGTGGACTTTGGGCTTTGTAACTTAGCAGACCTTTTATATGCACAAAAAAACAATATAAAACACTAAAGGAAAGGGGAAAAGCATAATAGGTCCTCTTTAAAACATAACTATATATATATTTTTTGCAATATATGTTATTTATTTTTCAAAAGTTGTGTACGGTAATTTCACAATACTGGATGTGAAGCTTTTTGCTTCTGTAACTCCCTTTGGGAAAAAAAGTACCTGTTAATGCAGCACATAATATATTAGATCACTACGAAACAATACTTCCAAATAGCAATTATTTACTGACTTTATTTACTTTTTTATTTGAAATTTAGATTAAATCTACATTGAATGATTGTTAGGTTGTTATTTATTTCATTCTCAATTAATCAGTCCACTCTGAGAATTATTGTGATATTGTTATTTTTCCGATGAACCATAGTGAGAAAGCCAACTTTCCGATCAAGCAGTAAAATTGCTGACATACTGTATTATGGTGGGCATAATTTGTACCCTTTATACAGTGAACACTGTACATGCATTAAGTAGTGTAAATACTGAAACAATATATTGTTTTCCCCTAATATACAATAATATATTAATGATCATATATCTGTATGTTTTGGATGCTGTTTGGTAGATTGCAAGCCAGGTGTGCTTGATTTCTCAGATATCCTGGTAGTGTTCATAACTGGATGAGATGCTCTATACAGTATATCCTACTCTCACACTGTCTTGAGACGAGTTGTATTCACGGATGACGATCTTGTTCAATGCAGCTTTAATTAATATGTTGAATTCTATTTGCTGACAGTAAGGTAGAGCTCATTCGTTTGATCTATTTGGGCTTTTCCTTCTCTGTGAAGTGCTGTGAGACATGCTTTGACCCACTGATGATGTGTCATTGTGTCAGGACCCTCATGTTGACGGACCCTGGGAAGTTCCTACGGGGGACACTCTGACTCTGAAAGCCAAACTGTCAGTGCCCTCTGTCCTCCTCGTCCACGTTTGTGCCCAGCCCAAAGCAGTGCCAGACCAGGTCAGTACCAGCACACACAGGGCTATAGTCAAGTCCAACTTAATCAAGTCCGAGTCAAGTTACATTGTTGCGTTATCATTTTAACACAAACCATGATCTTTTTCATAACCATAACCAAGTAGTTTTGTTGCCAAAACTTCGTTTCACAACGTTAACCACCCGGCATTGCGCGTTTCTGCAAGCTTGATATGAGGCTGATATTAAACCTATTTATGAAACGTATTTTTGGTTAAAAAAACTGACATTCAATGTATCCCGTGGTTTACAGAAACGTACAATGCCAACATTTTTTCTGGCGACTGGGATGTTTTCCCCGCTGTCTCTCTCTGCCCACTGAGCAGCCAGAAACAACTTGACAAGTTCTCCAATAAGACACGTGCAAGACTTAAAAAAGTGGTCTCGAGACCGAGACCGGACTCGAGTACTATAGCCCTGAGCACACAACAACAATGTTAAATCAAAATGTGACTGTTCTCCTTGTTTGCTTGTGCATCACTGTCCACCTTGAAGCTTCTCATAAATGTTATTTATCTTCAACAGTGCATCAATCGAATCTATATTGTGCCATCTGTGTTCGTGTTTGTCACTCTGTACAGTTGAGCATATGTTTCTGTGTTAATGCAAGCAAGACTGTATGATTTTCTCCAGTCACAAAGTGAAAAAGTGGTTTATGATTCAAGTTTTATTATTATTTCAAAAGAGATGAACTCTCAACTGCATTTGACTTTTGATTAGGTCAATGGATTACACTTCATCAGGATCACGAAGGGCCAAGTCCTGATTGTCTGGTCAGACCACTGTGTCGATTCCAAGTAGGTGCACATGATTATTTCTTTATTTTTGCATTTGTCACTGCAAGAAAATGTAAAGGAGTGAAAGTATGTGCAGATTCATTCATTTAAAAGCGTGTCTTATCCGGAACTCCTTATATTGAGTGCAGCCGTACGGTTGATTTAATCTCTGTATGACTGTGTTGAAACTCGGTGAATATGTAATGTGCATAAACCGGGAACAAGAAAGCACTCATTCATGCATTTCCACTTCTTTGTATTTTTCAGATGCATTAAGACATTTGAAGTGGAGTTCTCCACAGACCACAAGGACTTCAGCAGAATTAACACTCAAGACACCATTTTTACTTCTTATGTTTATTCACCTGGTAAGAATTCCCTCTAAATTATTTTAAGGACTGTTAAGTGATGGAAATAAGCAACAAAACAGATTTTTCCTCACCTTTTCAAACTGTATTTCAGCCATAGAAATAATACCTTATACCATGTTGTGTTCCATAGTGGACCTGGAGGTCGGCGGTCTGTACAGAGTCCGAGCTGTGGACTACTGGGGAAGGCCTGGCCCGTACTCGCTGCCAGAGAGGTACTCAGAGGAGCGCTAGACTAAAGTCTAGTCTGGTAGCGTTCATATTTTGTTTCTAAATAGTTGTACAGTGTAAATACATTTTATCTGTCTAATCTCATTATAAGCATACATTTACTATTCATACTTCTGCTCTGATCGACAGTGATACATGCATCACATATTTTGATAGTATACTATACGTACAGTAGTGGTTGTAATTTCAATAACTTTGAGAATGTTAGATAAAAGTGACTGAATACAATAATCAGCAAACATTACCAGCTCAAATACATTCCTTTCAGTTGTGGATTTATTGGAGGTGGAGATGTATAAAAGGATTGAACACATCCTGTCTTGGAAACCAGTAACACGGAATTATAATCTTTGGATGAAAAAAACTTTATGACTGACTGTATTGTAAACAAATCCAGTGAAAAGACCAAGACAAACAAGGTGTCAGTAGGTCTTTCAATACTTTCTGACTTTTCTACACTGTCTGTGGCACAGAAGCCCACTGATTTCTGCCAAAGACGTGAAACGAGTCACAAATATATAGTTTCATTTTTATTTAAAAAAGGATTAATAATTTCCTAAAAAGCTGGGCACTGTAATTTTTAGCAAACAATACTCAAACATAAGTAAATGGCACATTTGTCTGGGATTATTTTCAGCAGTGGATTAATACACAGCTGGTTTGATCATTTTGGAAACCAATAGAGCTCTATGGGACAGAAGATATTTGGATACACAAACAGTACTTGTTATTTGGATCAATTCATTGTTGATATTGGTCTTTTCGTTGGATTTGTTGACAATAAGAAAATATTAGGGCTGTCAATCAATTGATGATTAATCGCACACTTTTTATCTGTTCAAAATGTACCTTAAAGGGAGATTTGTCAAGTATTTAATACTCTAATCAACATGGGATTGGGCAAATATGCTGCTTTATGCAAGTATATGTATATATTTATTATTGGAAATCAATTAACAACACAGAACAATGGCAAATATTGTCCAGAAACCCTTACAGGTACTGCATTTAGCATAAAGAATATGCACAGATAATAACATGGCAAACTGCAGCCCAACAGGCAACAACAGCTGTCAGTGTGTCAGTGTGCTGACTTGACTATGACTTGCCCCAAACTGCATGTGATTGTCATAAAGTGGGCATGTCTGTAAAGGGGAGACTCGTAGGTACCCATAGAACCCATTTTCATTCACATATCTTGAGATCAGAGGTCAAGGGACCCCTTTGAAAATGGCCATGCCAGTTTTGCCTCACCAAAATGTTGCGCAAGTTTGGAGCGTTATTTAGCCTCCTTCTCAACAAGCTAGTATGACATGGTTGGTACCAATGGATTCCTTAGGTTTTTCTAGTTTCATATGATGCCAGTATCTTCACTCTAGTGCATTCACTGAGCCGCAAGTTGTGTTAATGCGTTAAAGAAATTAGTGCAATATGCAATTTGCGTTAACTTTGACAGCCCTAGAAAATTTAGAATATCACCAGACTTATCTTTTAATATATTTACACATGAATAGGCCAGCTGTGCCATACATCCATAAGGACAACTTGTTAAACGCAGTGTTAAAATGAGATTTTGCTTGTGTGCATGCTTGTTGTGCAGTTTCACATAATGTGTTGTTATTGCTATGAAAGGAGAAGTACAATACATAATATCACTGAGAAATGAGATAAGTAGTTAATTAACTGATCACACTGTTACATAAACTGTTACAATCAGACCAACAACTATAATGGATACATGAATAATCTTTTGTCTTTTTTTTTTAAATGTTATTTTTTTTTTTATACTCAAACTTTCTCAGATTTTTTATATGGTTGTGTTTTATATTTTCGAAATAAGTAAAAGTTGGATCACCATTCTAAGTTGCTTCGTTTTTACAAAGACAAGGACAACTGCGGGTTTCTTTACAAAATTTATTGTCACCAATACAGAATGATTACTCAGTGCAGATGTTACCCATCAGTGTGACAATACTGTGCGGTTGGTTATTTCATCGCAATCACTCAACCGCTAATAGTTTTCATTGGATTTGGCTTATGGAAATATAATTTCATCTCGGCAGTGTCGGTTACATTTCTTCATGGGGCGTTGAATCCGATTCATCCGATAATTCTCTCCTATGACGTTCGTTTTGGGCAGGATGATCATCACTCCAGTACAATGAAGGTCTGCTCAACAAACTCCAGTTTAGCAGGCTCCTGTTATGAATAGAGAAAGAAGAGGAACAAGTGTTGGATGAGTTTAAATGTAACACAGAGCTTTAATCTGAATATACAGACTAAAATGAGTTCAAATTAGTAGTTAAGATCCAGAGATGCATACTATTCCACAAAGTGAGCTTTTTATTAGCTTTTGCAATTCAGAGCAATAATTGGCACTTTTGATAATTGAGCTACGACACTTTTTGTGTTTCTAAATTTAAGATTAAATCGAAATGTTCTTTAGAAAAATGGCTACAATCTTATGTAGCACGGAGACTTCCTCATTTACTCTTAATGTTAAAAATGTGTCCTTTTACGAGTTTTTGGTATCAGAGCATCAACTATTTTCGACTTTTAAATTGCAAGTCAAGATACATGGTCACTCTTTCACTGTTTGTCTGTATATTAAGCTGAACGTGAGAGACTGAGTACATACCAGACTGCAGCACAGGCTGGAACTCTCCGGCCATGCAGATCTCCTCCTGTTTCTGGCGGAGGACTCTCTGGATGGCTGGGGGGAGGCCGCGGGGGTTGCGGGAGAAGACCAGTGAGTATCCGTCCTCGCAGCTTCCATCGTCCTTTAGGGTGCGGCAGGCATAGGTGATGGCGTAGTTGTCATAGTCTGTGTCAATGATCCAGTAGTTGTCACCTGGAAGAGCAGAAGGGAAGAAGTTAGTCTCAACTGTGTGAGAGAGAGAGAGAAAGACACAGAAAGAATGTGTGTGTAATACAACTGAGGAGGCTTACCGCCGCTGGACAGGTAGCTGGCCAGTCCCTGGTAGTTCATGAACATCTTGCCGGGGGTGCCGGGGTCGGGCACGGAGTACTGGGCAGCCATGTCAGCGCACACAACCCAGAACCTGGATGTCAAGTAGAGAAAAAACTGTCACATTTGCAAGCAGTAACCTTTAGTTATTTAAACATATCACATTTAGACTGCTACTGAATACATTTCTTCTTCTCAAATCTTTTTATTGATTTTACACCAGTATTGTGAACAATAAACAGTGGCATAGCTATGATGTCCAAGTGAACTGGTCTCTGAGTTAACAGCCCAACCCTCTCTTCTATCAACTCTAACCGTTATATATACCCAAAAAACCCTCTCATCTACATTCCTAAATTCCTAGTAGGTACATTCATCAATCAGTAGTGAACAAAAATAATGACAACAGTAACAATACCAATATTAAATAAATAAATTAGATCAAATTGGGGGAAATAAATAAATAACAAATTCTATTAAATACATTTCTAAAAAATAACAAATACCCACCCAAAGAGAGTGACTCTGCCCCTGGAGGAGGCCACCATGGCACCATCGTCTCCAATAGTGTATTCAGCAGAGATGTTGTCCTGCAGGAACAAACCCTCGGGATCCTTCTTCTGCAGAGCGTACCACTTTCCTGCATACTGCCGGAAAAAATCATAAAGGTGATTCTTTTGATACGCATTTCATCAGTAGAATATAGATATGCTTATAAACAAATTTTGATTATTTTTGAACACTATTTCATTGTATGCAGATGATGTCCTGGTTTACTTGGAGGATGTCGATCATTCTGTTCCTGTTCAATCCGTTTTCCTACTTTGTTCATCTGTGGAAGCTAACTATTTCTCCTGAACCTACATAGTAGTATTACTGTAAATAGTATCACTGGCTAGTTCTAGTTACAGTAACTTGAACTGGAACTGAATTGAATAAATATTTCTGTACTCACTCTTTTGGGGTCAAAGTCTTCTTTGACTGTGAAGCTGTCCACCATGCAGGTGGCAAGGCTCCGCTCCACACAGGCCACGAGCAACATCACCAGGGAAAAGATCTGGAAGTCCATTCTAAGCAAAACAAAGTCGAGCACGTTAATTAGCATGATAGTGGGATTTTTCTTTATTTACAGTTAGAGCAGCTTGAAGTATCTGGCTAAAGGAAAAAAAGTCACTTTTGCAACTCCATATTTTAGTTTGTAAAAAGATCACTTGGTCCCCACAAAGCATCATCTCCTTACCTGAAGTGTATAATGAAGTCTTGGGAAGTTTTCAGTGAAGACCTGTTGCAGTGTCCGAGCTGTGGTGAGAAGACGCCGTGTGAGCCGTTTTATATCTGACGCACACACAGGCTCACTGATTATTTTCACTTCTTGAACCTAAATGCAGAATTTAAATCTACCGCTAATCCAGTTAACAAAATCCCCCCCTGTAATCTGATGAACCCTCGCATTCAGCAGTGTGTAGGCTTTATGTAATTGTTTGCAGGGCTCTATAACGGGATACATAACGGCAGATGCCCCGGGGCAAAAGAGGTGGCCTGAGCTTCGAGTCACGCGTCCGCGGCGAAGCTGTTTACATGAACAGGCGAGTGTATTTTAGGCATGAAGACCTCCAATGGAACCAAGTGCATTTTGAGCAATCTTCTTTCTTTCTTTTTGTCCATCTTCACATAATGTTTTCCCAAATCTCTGGACTGGGATACTATTACCAAGAAGAAACTTTTTTTCCTGTAATAATTTATTGGGAATAACATCAGGTGTACAGAAACATACAAATAGAGCACAAATGATTAATGATTGTCCCTCCATATTTTGTTATTTTTCCCCCAAAGCCCCCTCCCACCCAACCCTCACCCATTGATGATGCAAAATGCAGCTAAATTTCAAAAATTAATTAATTAATTAAAATAAAATAAATAATAAAAAATAAAGTACACATTGACAGTAATAATAATTATAGAATAAATCCCAAACTACAGATAAAATAGGCTGATAAACTTTACCATGTACAAATGGACAATTTAACGGTTAATGGTCATTTCTGTTTACATAAATCAAACTTTATGTCATACAATTTAGCTGAGGAGAGAAATAGTCTATTTGTCTGCCAAATACACTACGTCTAAGTAAAATGAATACATATACTACAAAAAATACAAAATACAAGTGGTCATAATCATACGGAAGCACTGTCAGTCGGTCAAAATAAGATAAGAGG
Organism: Adelosebastes latens; assembly: GCA_916700685.1. NCBI lineage: Eukaryota > Metazoa > Chordata > Actinopteri > Perciformes > Sebastidae > Adelosebastes > Adelosebastes latens. The sequence continues at coordinate 62,058 of CAKAKR010066498.1, read as the reverse complement.
GGCCAGGTACAGTAACATTTCTGGGGAATGGCTAATTTTTTCCAGTTTAAGGAACATCATATCCTCCATCAGGGATGATGATGAAGGGGGTGCAGACGACTTCCAAATGAGTGATATCCTTCTGTGCGCAAGAAGAGAAGTGAAAGTGTTTTACTTTTGTACTGGCCTTGTTAACTAGAGACAAACATAAACTTTATCACTTTTATTACTTTTGGATTCCCCAACAATAGCTGGCTCTGTTTAAAAGGAGAGTGAATGCAAGTGCACTTTTAAGTATATAGGGTTTTGTTTGTTACTGTAGACAAAACTTTTTATTTGTGCGTAAAATATAAAAAGATTCACAAAGTCTAAGGATAAAGGAAGTGAAAAGGAAGAAAAAGGAGCATTTTCACATTTACAAGCACCTCAAATGACAACAACAGTAGCATTTTACATTATAAGACAGTCTGGAGAATATAGCACCGAGTAAAGACTCTGTTGGACCCAACAGTTATGTCAGCAGGGGCTCAGGTGTTCCCGTCACTTGCCCAGTTAAGTAACCTGTTGTCATCTTGTCCGTAAATGCTGCCAGAGCTTCACCCTGTAATCTGGGACATCATAGGAAACAGCTGAGGGGTGTTACAGGACGTTTACACCACTTATGTACCAGGAAATGTGCATACAGATGCCAAAGTGTGAAAACGCCCTATAGTGTGATGTTTTACTCACTAAAAAGTCCTCCATGAAATATTTTGCTGCTTCAGATGCATTTATAAACATATGCGTTGTTGCTCATGATATATCTCACCAGTATGTTTCCATCAATTCTTAAAGCCTATTTTGTAGACTTGCAATTGTTTTTACCTTGTTACTTTTTAAATTAATTGTATGAGTTTGTTAAAGGTCTTATTGATAACATTTGTATGTAAATTAGATGACACAGAGATGAGGATCCACAGAGCTATCTGTGAGGAGCCGAAATAAAGGCATCGCTTTTCTAAAGAAAAAAAGAAAATATAATGATTGTGAATTAATCATTTAAAAAATGTTGATGAAAATTAATGTTTTGTTTTTCTCTGTGGAGGATATACCAGACTTTGGTTCCCACATTTAATGAGGCTTGTGAACCAATAGCATAGTGCCGTTGGTATCACGTGGTATCTCAGTGTCGTCAGCGATGAAGTTGCCAGTTAGTGTGGAAAAGACGGATAAATAGCGGAGTTTGACTGTTAGCGCCCGGCTTCCACCTCCGCACAAAGTAACCTAAATCACATGTCTTTCTGTCTGAGTCTCACTCCACTCGACCATAAAATATGCAGGTTGTGCAACAAACTGGCAACCTCTTGTTGTGAAGTGAATGCAATGGAACGGGGGAGGGAGAGACTAGTTGCTGAATGTTATCAATAGCACCTTTAAAGCTTTTTTTTTTAATTTTGATTCCTGTTTAAATTTTACAGTATTTTTCATTTCTTACTCATTATTTTCATTTTTTTTTTTAAATTCAATAATCTTTTTGTGGTGTACTTTAAAAAATGAAAAAGAAAAAAAAGTTTTAAGAAGATCACTGTAATCCCAGTCGTGCCACCCTCACCAGTCCTGAGGAGATATTTGTGTTAACTACAGTAGGTGAGAGCTAAGTAAAGACATGTAGCATGCCAGTAAGTCTAGCTGTATTTTTAGTCGGCCCTGGCATTGTTGTTATTCTAATAATAACACGTCCTGAGTATATTAGGTAAGGCCTCTGTGCTCTGACATCCTGCTGGGCTGTTCATCGCTGTCCAAACGATCAACGTGACATGTCAACAGTATTAACTCTGCATCTCTAATCCGAAAACAAAAGCTAGGTTTAAATGATGCCAGACGCATGTAGACACTTGCTTAACTGGAGGTGAGCTTGGGTTCAGCACGTCTGAACTTAAGCCATGTCAAGTCACTGACTGCTGGACATTAGCAGGTGACATAAACATCTCCATAGGGTTGGAGGGTTTAGTTGGTCTTCAGTAAGATGAATGTTGATAGCAACATGTGACCCTGAACAGATTGTAGGGGGAACAGTTGGATTTCACATTTACATCATTGTTTCATTTTACCCATAAGTCTCTAAAGTCAGATTTTTAAAAGAAACTCCCAAATTGTATCACACTAATCATCAGTGGAAATCATTCATGTCAACAAGTTTGGAACGTACTTATAACTGAAGCGATGAGTCGATTTGTAAATTGATATTAAGTTAAAGGGCAACTATTTTGACAATCAATTAACTAAGTTATTCTTCAAGAAAAACATACCAAACATTTCCAAGTTTCAACTTTTCAATTGTGAGCATTTGGCTGCTTTTCTTTCTTTTTTTTAGGGATGCACCGATCCGACTTTTTCACTCCAGTATATCAGTGTTTAATTAATAAGCTGTACGCCTCACTGTGTGGAAGTGACTGGGATCATTGTTTTATGTGTAAGGCAACATCAGGCTTGACTTAATCATTGCTTTCTTAACTTTGTAAAACAAAATGTAAAAAATAAATACATAGATTTATTAAAATAATAAATCGTACACCAGCAACTTAAAGGTAAAAAAAAAATCTTTAAAATTAACAGGAATTACAATTCAAGTGTAAACCTTTTTAATGCAGCAACAAATTGGTCAAAACTTAAACAGGAATTAAAATTCCAGTATAAACTGTATATAGTATATAAACATAAAATTTAATTGAATAGATCGGCCCTATTGTCACCGATACCCAATCCAGCTATTGGAGTCAGTATCGGCCCGATATTCGATCCGGTATTGGTACATCCCTACTTTTTTTTTTTTTAATTTGTTTTGGGGTTTTGGACTGTAAAACAAACCATTTGATGACATTACCTTTGGCTTAAGGAAATTATAATGCACATTTTATAGACCACACATTTTCTAAAATCAAGAAAATAAGAGATTAATTTCTAATGTTCGAGCACTTGACCCACGTCGACCAATATTTCGCACAACTTACAACTTATAATTTATTGTATTATGTGCAGCTTAGAAAATTAAGTATAAACTAACTCATTTTCCATAGGGTCACAAAGCTACAGTAGGAACTCAACAGGGTGAGGAAACTGTTTGAGTATGACGCCGTTTCCATAAGAGAATTAAATTAGATTTTAATCAACTTCCTTTGGAAATTATTCTGACATTTCTGCACCTTTATCTTAACACATTAAGCCCCGTCATGTTTCTAAAGCCAATTTTTCACGATTAAAAGACAACGTAATTAAAGCAGATATTGTAAATATCTAACCCTAACCAGTGATCAAAAAAGGTGTTGCAGATTAGATTTTTTTATTTTAATGTAACATCTGTCATACCTGTGCTGTAACAATGGGTGAAGGAGAACACTGATTATAACCATGCTTGTAAACAAACACAAAGACTACAGTGATCATGTACTTCTGTATTTATGACATTGTTTCATTACAAAACATGAACTTTTATAACTTATGCGTGCGGCTGCATTTGCAGTATTACAATGCTGAGTTCAAGAGCTTGATTTTATGTCATGTAACTAACTTGAAATCACTGTATCTGGCAATCCAGAGAGGTGATGTATTATACAAGGTAACAGTGAATACGTCTACAACACGGGAGTGTTTGACTGGTTGGGACCCGACGTTGCCATCGTTACTCCAGGAAAAAGGAGGGAGAGGTTGGGAATTGCACATGGATATCCTCACACGGAACACCAGCTTTACTTTAGAATAGTATCTTCGCTTGCTGTAAGGAGAGAGTAAAATAAGTGGGATTAGTACATGTAGGATTTTACATAGCAAATATGGTTTACAGTTATTAGTTGAAGAATAACATGCTTCACATTGAATGGCTATGCTCCCACTTTATTGTGCAATGCAACGCCAACTGTATCATATTGTACACTAGAGTTGCTATTATTGCATTCACTCCCTGTAGACCATTTAGCATGCAGGTGTATGCATGTGCAAACTGTAGACTGAAAATTTGACATGTGATTGAGGCTGATGACGCTACCTTCAGCTATCTGCTTGGCGATGCGCTCCTGCTCCTCCCGAACCTTTTTCTCCTCTTCCTCGATCCTCTTCTCCTCAGCTGCAATAGGCTTCAGGTTATCTGAGAAGATTAAGGAGTTTATTTTTAAAAAAAGCAGCTTTCATTATGGGACAAAAATGGCACCATATAGACTGTATTTCAGTATTTCAAAAACACATTTGGTAACATTATCTGACGTGCACATCTTCTTAAGCGTATAAGCATTCTTCAAACCCACACAACAGAAGATCTCAATTTACAAATATACTTAAAGAGTTTTTTTGTGAGAGGATCAGGTTTTAAACACAACATTGAGTGTAAAATTTTACCCTGGGAAGATAAAAAGATGGATTTTTCATGTTTTTTGCATTATATAAGAATAGTGACATTAACCGTCAGGAAAACATAATGGCCAATCTCAGGCACTCAAATAATAATCCTTGTGAATAGACTGGTTCATATTGGTTTATAAACCTAACAGGGTGGAAAATTTGGTTTTGGCTAAGTAAGCCATAGCTCTGTGAGTGATCCAGATTTAGCCAGCTAACCGTCTACACCTAAACAGGACTTTTATAAATATATTAATATATTTACTCCTTTGAGTTCCTTTCTGGTAAAAAAAATAACTAGAGTTCTTCCTAATATATACATATAATCAGAGAACGTTTAAAATGGCCTATAAATTAAAGAATATTTTGCGTATTTTATAATTTTATGGCTTATAGTTCTTGTAGAAGTTGATTACTTTGCACTGGGGACATGGTCAAAATTGAGCACATGTACCAAAAAAAGCTAAGTAAAAAAAAAAGTAAAGTAAAAAATATATATATTTTTAATGTGCATTATTCTGTGTTTATGCTATAAGGAAAACCATCTATAATTTAAGTCATTTGTTATAAATATTTGACACATTTTAAAGAAAATATGAGGAAGTAATTCATGGGGACAGAAATGTTGCTGCACAACAGGAATGACCCTAATAAGAATAACTCACCATATCTCCTTTTGCCATAGATGATACCAGCAATCAAAGCTGAGTACCTTGCTGTCTGTAAAGGAGAAAGCCATGCAAATTAATGCCAGTGATGCAGTCCCTGCAAAGTCTGTGCAAATACTCAATCACAAAGGTGGCAGGATATCTACAGGTATTAAGGCAAATGATAATTAACTTGCCATTTTCGTTTTGCTATTCAACACTTTCTACATCAATAGCAGTGACTATGAGACAGAATACCCATTGGCCTTTGCTCGAGAAGTTCTATACATCCTTACTTAGCATTGCTTCCCATAATGTTGCTGCACTCATTGAACTCTATACAGTGCTGCAAGAATTTATTGAGACCTTGGTCACAAACTAACGTTAACACATCTAACAGAGTTGAATTGAACGAGTTACCAGAGTGGTTAGGGCTCAAACTTGAATTCGGCAAAAACAGAATCCACCGAGAAGCATTAGTTTCATTAAAATATAACGTTATACTTTAAAGGTCCCATATCATGCTCATTTTCAGGTTCATACTTGTATTTTGTGTTTCTACTAGAACATGTTTACATGCTGTAATGTTCAAAAAATCCTTTATTTTCCTCATACTGTCAGCCTGAATATGACTGTATTTACCCTCTGTCTGAAACGCTCCGTTTTAGCGCATTTTGACGGAATTGCCACAGAATTGCGTTGCTAGGCAACAGCTTGGGTCCATGTGTACTTCCTGTCAGCTGAAGACATTCACATACACTGCAACCAGGAATAAACTGGGACACATTTAAAATGTTTACGTTTAAAACTGTGTAAAGAGTCTAAATATTGTATATTTGTGACATCACGAATGAACAGAAATCCTGACGGCTTGTTTCAAATGTAGAGTTTCTGAATACGGGCTGTGTGTATTTCCCTGTGGATTGAGCGTTTCGATACTTTCACAGTATTTATATAGAACTAAAGCCTGCTTTATAATAAAAAGGACTTTCTCACTTTTTTATAATATGGGACCTTTAACAGTGTCCACCTGTTGTTTGCAGTCTGTCACCACCAAACATGACCAGCAGGGGGCGACAACGATGAACACTAATTGATTCTATTTATTCTAAACATGAGTTACAGCTGACTTAAATAAAACACTATAGGAAATTAGAGAGATGAATGATGCGACATTACACATTAAATTCATTCTTCTGGATTAACATCACTTATAGTCAAGGACATTTCTATTTATAACAACCAGTCAGCGCTGCGTCCTTTCAATGGAGACAGTCTCAGTGGTTAGCACCGTGAAGGCTGATGCTTCACACACAGCACGTCGCACTACACTCACATTCAACACATGCATTGTTAAGATATAGCTATAATGCAGCACTAATCCGATGACTATCTACACGTTGTAGTAACGTTGCCAAGTTAACGTTAGCTCTGAGCTAGCATGCTCCCTAGCTAATAGCTAGCAGGTTAGCGTGCTCTGTGTAGCTAACAACCTCAAATACGACTGCCGGGGCAAATTACAGTAAAACACGAGTAACCCTTCTTCGCAATGTGTACAGTGTGCAACACAAACCTTAATCAGAGGCGACACTGCGACTGGAGGAGCCATCGTTGTAGAGCAGGCTAACAGCTAACGTTAGCAGCAGAGGTCACTTTACCACCAGAGGACTGACTGGAGGAGGAGGAGGCTCTTCTTCTCTGAGGATTTACTGCAGCTGATAGGAGAACTACTACTGCCCTCCTCTGGAGTACATTATCATCTTCTTCTTCTTCTTCTTCTTCTTCTCTCGGTTTCTTTAACTTTAAGCTGCATACCGCCGCCTACTGTACAAGAGTGTGTAACATCATGTCATTCTACACATTACTGCTACTCTTAAATTCAAGTAAATTATCATCCATTTCAGTGGCAATTTATATATTGTTACACCAGTATTGTATATCTATATCTATATACATCTATATTAGGCTAAATAATATCTCTCTTTTTGCTTGAATCCTAATCATCTGCAAATAAAGATCCCCCCATATCTAATTATAAATAAATAAAATAATAAATAAAGACCATATCTAAAGAAAATAACATTTGTGATCCAATTTTTAGCTGCATATGTGTCTCCCATTCAAAAAACTACTGTACACTGTAGCCACTGTTTCTTTATTAATGGCTCTCCAACCTCTGAGTTCAGGCATAACACTGGGTCCATATGTAGCATTTCATTACTAATACCAATATAGTCGGACAGGAGACCTAGGGCATCTTCCATCATATCTCTACATTCATGATCCACTAGGAAACCCGATGAATGCAAAGCTCCCCAACAGACTATTGTTCACCTCAGGTTTCATACATCTGAGTATTAGGTATACCTAGCTAAATGGAAAGTAATATAACAGCCTTGCCAAATCTTACCTTTATGAGGATTATCATTCATATCATTATCAGTGTTTGTTGACTCTGTGTCACACAGATGTGTTGATTCAGCTGTTGTCATTTTGGACACTGTAGTTTGTTGTGTTGTTGATCTCTATTGCCAGTTGTTCCAAATATTTGATCCTCGCTTTTTGACATAAATGGGTATGGACAAAATATTGTAAACATGTCAATGAGCACTTCTGTGTTGTTGATTCTATGCATCAGCCACTCAGTGGTCATTTTGAAGCAGAGCAATGTCAGACATTAATTTGCCTGCATTATTGTAGGGGGCTTTAAGTCTACCATCACACTGTGTTAAAATCAGCAGAAGTACCAAGTAACCCTAGTATGTTGTTTTCCCCCTATTATAGCATTAATAGTAATTAGAACTAAGTGGTGCACCTTATTGCACACAATAAGATTTTTGCAATAGCAAAGGTTATCCAGAAGAGGTCAGTAGAGATGTATGCAGGTGAACAGGTCTGTGTCGCTTACTAATTACATGAAGATGTAGTATTTAGTCAATGAGGAGAAGAGTTTCATGAGCAGTACAGTGTTTATTGAAAACAGAGTATCAGACTGCATCATGTGGCATAGTTGCATGCATTGCAAGTAAATCATACTGCATCCTTTGTAGGCGGAACTATTGGACATTGCAAAAACATGAAAAGCAGCACCAGTATTTGAAGGTTTAGTACACTTTGCAGATCTCCTGTGTGAGCACATAGATTTAAAACATTGCAGCTGTAATTAGAAAGAAACTAATATTTTTTGCTCAGATCTATGCTGGTTCCTGGTTAGGCTGTCTCTGAAAAGTACATGTTTCAAAATCAGTGGGGCATACTGTAGATTTATGTTGTAGATAAACAAAAAGGTAAATGCATGAGAGCTGCTATGGTGATAATAAAAGCTTTTTCATTCAACCCCTAGTGCCCCAGACCAAACCAGCAAAGTTTGACCTCTGACAATATTACACACTTTCACTGTGGGAATCTGAGTCAGCGGGACTGCTTTTAAAACAAATTCGTATATTTAAAATATCAAACATTTTTATTTTAAGTTACCACAAAACAGCTTCCCATATCGGGTGACAATATAAAATTTAAGCACTAGGGCTGTCAATCGATTAAAATATTTAATGAATGAATGAATGAATTAATAATCACATGATTGTCCATGGTTAATCACGATTAATTGCAAATTAATAACACATTTTTATCTGTTCAAAATGTACCTTAAAGGGAGATTTGTAAAGTATTTAATACTCTTATCAACATGGGAGTGGACAAATGTGCTTGCTTTATGCAAATCTATGTATATATTTATTATTGGAAATCAATTAACAACACAAAACAATGACAAATATTGTCCAGAAACCCTCACAGGTACTGCATTTAGCATAAAAAATTACGCTCAAATCATAACATGGCAAACTGCAGCCCTATAGACAACAACAGCTGTCAGTGTGTCAGTGTGCTGACTTGACTTTGACTTGCCCCAAACTGCATGTAATTATCATAAAGTGGGCATGTCTGTAAAGGGGAGACTCGTGGGTACCCATAGAACCCATTTTCATTCACATATCTTGAGGTCAGAGGTCAAGGGACCCCTTTGAAAATGTCCATGCCAGTTTTTCCTTGCCAAAATTTAGTTTAGAGCGTTATTTAACCTCCTTCACGACAAGCTATATACATATGAGGTGGTACCATCAGACTCTTTGGGTTTTCTAGTTTAATATGATGCCAGTATCTTAACTCTAGCTTTAAAATTGAGCCTGCTACAACCTCTGAAAGATCGTTTGCGTTAATGCGTTAAAGAAATTAGTGGTGTTAAAACAAATTTGCATTAACGCGTTATTATCGCGTTACCTTTAACAGCCCTAGTTTGCACATTCCTTATATTCTTGTTCCAACTTCACTGAAGCCACATGATAACTATAGAGAGAAATATCCACATTTGCGCAGCTGCACAATTACATAAAATAGAAATATTGTAGATGTGTTTTGCATCACTTTATACATGTTTCCCCCAAATTCCACCCGACATATTTGATACAGTCAATTTGTAAACTGAGATCTTCTGTTGGTTTGAAGAATGCTTATACACATGATTTTAATTTGTAATGATGGACAGGTTGAAGAGCTTATCACTGAAAAGGAACCCAGTTTTGTGTAATTTCTCTGTATCATAATAGAGATATATGTTAATAAGAAGGCTAAACTATTTGTGGATATTCCTTTCATCTTTTTGTATTTTTCATTTTTGACTGAGAAATTTAGTATGTATAAAATATCTGTATACAAAAAGCAAATATTTTAAGAAATCAGTCAGTCATACTGCTTAATTTTCTCGCCGTTGTTGTTGCCATATTGTATTGCAAATTCCTCCCCTAAGCAGTCGTCCTTTTCACTACTAATTGGCTTGGAGAGGGTGTAGATAGGCATGTGCTTGTGTGATCTCTGAAGCTGCCAATTTACTGGAATGCATGGCCAGATGTGCCACCACTGGGGGTTGAACCCTCATCATTTGTCGCTGTTCCATCTATTACTCCCCATCATATACAATTTGGTTTGCACAGTTTCACAATCAAGCATATTGTTTCTTTATAAAAAAGTCACGTAAGGTATCAGGGTGTGGGACTTCCAAAGCAGTGGTTGAAGCTGTTCACTGTTCTCTGCGAAATTCTCATCTTCCCTCGATTCTTCACGCAGGATGTGTACTGATTGGACTTGAGTTTAGAGTAATAGTCTGAGAACTTGTTGAAGAGGATGGAGATGGGCAGGCCGTTGAGGATGATTCCAAAAGAGATGCAGACGAAAGCGAAGCAGCGGCCGAGCATGGTCTCTGGGTAGATGTCTCCGTAGCCCACGGTGGAGATGCTGACCTGCGGGGGGAGTGAGGACAGCAGTCAGTCGTGATGGAGAATGAGAATGACTCACAAACCTTACCAGCAGGTTCAGTCAGGGTCCTGTTTAGTTGACCTGTGCTGATCCATGTGGTCAATTGGGACATTTTGCCTTTATTAGACAGCAAAGTAGGCAGTAATAAAAAGCATAGGGGGATCAGATTAAAATTGGGGGCCAGGACATCCCCAATAATAATGAAACAGAAACAAAGTATTAACAGAACACACTGCAACACTGTGACTATCAACCAATCCTAAGTCTAGAGTTTATGGTTTTCAGCCTATCATGTGGATCGAGAAACAGTTGTCTGGGCTTCCATATCTCCTCTTAGTGTTGGAAATTGTTGGTAGTCCAAAGTGATGAAAATAAAAACGACCACTTATGTTCACAAGCAAAACCAGCTGTATAATAATTAGGCCTACTTGGCATTCATTAGGACCAACACTTCCACGAATACTATTCAATTGCTGAACTTTATTATCACCAACAAAGTTTCACATCAGGAGAAGCACATCCTTCTTCTGTATCTTTTCTTGAACGTGCATTAAATTCCATTAGATTTGCCTGTTGAAATTCTAGACACATCACAGTTGTATCCTGTTATAACAACATTATATAGCCAGTCATCACTGTGTGGTCATTAGCCTTGCTCTATAGTCTTTGAAAAAAGTAGTAGTGGAAGTTTCTCACTGAGTTTTCCTTCTTCTTCTCCTTTCTGCTGATTGCCTCACAGTCTGACTGTGTTGCACCAGTCTTTTGAGAGGGTTACTTTTAGTGAGAGGCCCTGCCTACTGTCTCACCCCCATGGCCAAAGTGTATCAAAAAATGCTAATAACCTTTCCAAAAAGTTTTGTGAGAATCCATTCATAGTTTTAAGTTTCCTGCTAACAGTCGGCAGGGAAACTGACCCTGAAGTATGGTGCACCAATGACTCAAAGGTGGCTACTGCTTCTGTTCATATGAATACACCAGCAATCTGTAGCAGCGCTCACAGCTCCCTTCACTATAACCATTACTATCATTCAGAGGATTATCATTTCCTTCTCCTGGATTAGTAGTAAGATTCTACCACTCTGTGGACAGGTTTATTCATGGCAACAAGCAGTGGATCAAAGGTTTGTGTTAACAGTTTAACTCAAGACATGAACCAGGTTATTCCACCCTATAAAACCAACCAGGTGCCATGAATCAATCAGTATATATATACTACACAAATATACAATCTGTGGTTTGAATGTTCCCATTGACCATGCAAGTTACACATACTGAAGGATGAGGTGACACATCCTGCAGTAGAGCTGATCTCATTGTGTTGTAAACCAGGTACTGCTGGAGTGTAATCTAATAACATTACACTGTTAACTCATCATTCAGGGACTTTGTCAGCATTAAAGTACTGTGATTGTTCTACTTTATAGTCTTGCCCTGCTGGTCTTTTACACTATAACATTTTACAAAGATGTACTTACTGCTGCCCACCACCATGCCGCAGGAATGCTGGTGAAGTTTGTTTGTGGCATGTCATGCTCCACGGTGTAAACCATGGCGGAGAAGCTGAAGATGCCCATGGCGATGAAAAGGAAGAGGCAGCCCACTTGCTGGTAGCACTGACGCAGAGTGAAGCCAAACGCCCGCAGGCCCGTGGAGTGGCGCGCCAGTTTCAAGATGCGAAAGATTCGCATCAGTCTACTGATCCGCAACACTTGGCCCAGCTTTCCGACCTGACCCACCGCCTGCATGTCGGCCTCGTGCTTCATGTAGTTTTCATGGTTGTCAAAGAACTCCAGGATGGCCTGCACATACTGAGGCAGGATGGCGATCAGGTCCACGGTGTTGAGCACGCTCCTGCTGAAGGACTTGAGGTCAGGGGTGGACACCAGACGGAGCAGGTACTCCATGGTGAAGAAGGCGATGCACATGGACTCCACGTATTCCCAGTATGTCTTACCACTGAGCTGACCTTTGTGAGTTCTGTATTGCATCTCCTCCACTGTGTTGAGAGTCATGGCCACCAGGGAGACCAGGACAAACAGGCTGGAGGCCACTGCCATCACCTTGGCCTTGATAGACGAAAACGGCATCTCCATCAAGTTCCAGATGGCTCTGCGCTGCTGGCCCAAGAACATGTCATGAAAGAGCTCCTCGTTCTCCTCGATCTCCACCTCTGCCTCCAGCTCCCTCTGGATCTTCAGCTGGTCGTTCAGCTCATCCTGCCTCTCTTCGAAGGAGATGCGGCAGCAGCGGTGGGTGTTCTTGATCCTCACGCCCCAGTAGTTGATCTCCTCCAGGAAGTTGCGGGGACACAACTCGTCCTTGATCCACAGCACGCCAGTCCTGTAGAAGTTGAAGATGCTGTGGAAGACGTCTGGGTCCCTGTCAAAGAAGTACTCATTGTTGGTCACAATGTAGTCATCGCACAGGTCCAGCTTCATGTTGTGGTCCGTGCAGGTGGCAAGTCTTCCTATTCTGGTCTTGGGATACTTGGCGGCCGTCTTGTAGGCTATCTGGTAGGACTTCCCCCCTACATTGATGTTGATCATGTAGTTCTTCTTGGAGGGCAAAATGTGCTTGGAGATGCCGTACAGAGCATTGTCGTCTTCTTCATCTTCATACTCGGCATAAATGTCGTAGATGTCCCTGCTCAGCTCATGCATGGAGTTCCATGTCTTCACACAGCTTTCCTTGGCTAGTGGATAAGCGATCTCCGAGGGTCTTCGATTGACGTCTGAATCTGAGACTTTGTAGTTGGGGAAGAGACTCTGTCTCCTGTTCAACAAGTTGGCCACCTTGCTGGTGCTCCCCATGTCGATCCCCCCCAGACTACACAGCAGACAGAGCACTCAGACTAGCCAGCATTACTGCCGTCTAATACCCCCTTCACCTAAGCGTGGAGGACATGAGCAGGATGCCTCATGGCCCCATTAATGTTGCTGACTGAGAGGATCCGCGTGTTTACAGGACATCTAAATACCATTATCCCCTGCTGAGCTGCCTGGCTGACATGAGGTTGGCTGTGTGGCATATCTCAACAAATGCCCATCATGAATTCACCATCTTTTAGTTGATAAATGTTTTATGATATGATGTTTATAGTACTTACAGATGATTTTGGTGATTTAAAGACAGAATAGACAAGAATCAGTATTGCTTTCCTCACATTTATTTATGAATGACACTCTGCCATACATTAATCTTTTTTCAATCCCTACAGATTACTCAAGGAAGTCATATTGGAAGGCTATGATTGGAAGACACCATTGCGTGTCTTGATTCTTTTGTTTTTGTTTGGTGATGAATTTCTTTTACAAAATACTATCCTTTTTTTAAAATTTAAGTTTAGGTGTCTTTTTCAAACTACAATAAATAGTTCATGTTGGTTATTATTGTGCAATACTTTAAGATTCTGATACTGGAGGGGAACAAAGGAAGGCTGGTGGATACATAAAAGAGGATAAAGGCTTTAAGCATTAGCCTACTTCCTGATTCGGAGGGGGTGAAGGTTTCTTCAGAAGTTGACGTGGTCGAGGCCACGGACTCTAGGAAATAATCTTTTGTTGTTATATGAGACCAATAAGGTTGTTACATGTCATTCAAAAACATGATATTAACTAACAGGCATAGTGATTTAACCAGATGGAATAGGAAACATAACTTTGCTTGCAACTGAATCCTCTTATTGGATATCAGATTATTGTCCTGCTGATTAACAGTGCCGCCAGACCAGAGATGACGTTCTGCAAGGCCAATGACCGAAGACATTATGAACCGTACAGTATATTAAAGCTGAAGTAGGCAGGTTGGAGGAAATATGATATATATATATATATATATATATATATTTTTTTTTT
>CAKAKR010066498.1:13628-40348 GCA_916700685.1 Adelosebastes latens | reverse complement strand
TGATTGTGAATGGTTGTTAATGTGAGGTTGACATCATGTTTCTTTTGATGATAATAACAATAAAACAGAAATAGTTTACTGTGTGTCATCACCTGGCCCACTACAGCAGTGCGAATAGAAACACAATTTCTAAATTGAATACCTAATATTGAGATGCCTTTTGAAGACTGATATCAAAACATAAGAAGCGGTTTGATTTGTAAACCCTTACTTATTTATCAGCCCCAAATTCCATTTTCATGGGGGTGGTATGGCCCCCCGTACACATATATATCCTCCTGAGACCCAGCCAAGTGACATGTGTCCTCAGTAGTGGACATTTTGTCCACGTGCATATCCTCTTACTCTTTTGACCTACTCTATCAACCCCTGGTGTATTGTAAAGAGGACATTCTAGGCTTTCCAGTGATATGGCATGTGTGTTTGTGTTTTCTTTTAATCAATTTGAATGTATTCTTGGTTTAATATCACTCTACAGCCATAATCTGTTAATTTTTAGTCTTTTCAAGGCAAGGTAGCTTTATTTGTAGAGCACATTTCAGCAACAGGGCAATTCAAAGTGCTTTACATAAACATTCAAGAACATTGCGACAAAGTGTAAAAGAACATTAAGACATAATTAAAACAGTTATAAAAACATTAAAGATTAGAAAATAAAAACAAGCTAAAAATGAGAAGGGGATAGAAGCTAAAATATAATATAACACACAAGAGTAAAAGCTCTAGTGCAGTATAAGATCATTATCTGGTTTAATAAAAGGTAGCAGCAAACAGGAAAGTTTTAAGCTTTGATTTAAAAGAACTCAGAGTTGGAGCGATCCTGCACACTGAAATAGTCCTGTAGTCCACTACAGTTTAACAAGCCTAAATTGTTAAGAATTTATTTTAACCCTAAATAGGAAGTAAATCACAAAAAAAGTAATTGGATGACACACTTTTTAACTTGGTTCCCAGGAGGATATACAAACACACACTCAGCTTTGCCCGTGATTAACTCGGTATCCAGCATTTCAGCTGCTCCTGAGAGGCTAGTTATGGATATTAAAAGAAATTCAATAATGGTAATACTGTACATCTTACTGACTTGAGCTACGTCTGCAACCGGTTTGTTAACTTTCACCAGTTATTCATCATTTCATGTAAGGTAATGTAACTGTCCTGTTGTGACAAGTTTACAAGTGTTTGTGTGATTGTGAATGGTTGTTAATGTGAGGTTGACATCATGTTTCTTTTGATGATAATAATAAACAGAAATAGTGCGAATAGAAATAGAATTTTTAAATTGAATACCTAATATTGAGATGCCTTTTGACGACTGATATCAAAACATAAAAAGTGGTTTGTAAACCCTTACAAGTTATTTACCAGCCCAAAATTCCATTTTCATGCCAAGTTATTCTAATTGAAGCCAATAGAGTGCTCCTGTGGTGACATATTATTTTTGTGGCCTACCAGGAAGTTATCATTGCCCTGGGTTCCCTCGATAAAAAAGCCAATGGGATTTTTCCATTGGGTTTTGGATTATTGCAGAAAATAAGCTCTGTGGCAAACACAAGTTTATGATACATTATTTGTTCTGTAAGATAAGCTTCACAAATGAACATTACTTTTAAGATTTTTGAAGTGTAAATGCAAACTACACCACGGTCGCATGAGCGTGAGTATACGGCTGTATAGGCGGACGAGTCGGCGTGATGAAATTTAGTAGTCTCATTTAGCCACTTGTTAGCATCTGCCTTTTTTAAGACACAAAGGTTTCAAAGTTCATGAGTGGGGTATTTATTGATGTATTTTATGTCATAGGACAAAACATTAAAATCTCTTCAGCTTGTGTTAACTACAGACATTATTTCAGGCTTCTAACTAAAAAGCCATTCAAAAATCCCATTGACTTCCCGACGAGGGAAACGGAAGTGCTAAAATGCTAACTCATTTCCGGGTTTTAGGACTCATTCCTGCACCACTCTATGAAGAACAACACTATGCCATAAAAGATTAAACTTATATATTGATTAGGGATCATGGTGACTTTTTTTTTTCCTTAAAGTCAGAAATCATACAAAGTACTCGAGTCCAGTCTAACCTGGGTGTTGTCACCAGTATCATAGAAATGCATGTATGCAGAACAATGCACATCCGAGCCCACATTTTTATATACAATCTTAAAGTGACTATATGTAGAATTGAAAATGTCTGGCTTTGGAACACTCAATGGTAGTATCAAAACAACAATTCACGCCAGCTGTACCTCTTTTGCCTGCTGAGGGTCAAAAATGTCATGTGATTGTCTGTTGTTTTATGTGTGCCATTAAGTCTGCATGCTTTTATAGTTGCCTTTATGTCTTCTCCTGGCTGTGATTTGCAAGTTTCACTATCTGGTGTGAACACTGTAACACAACCTCAACTTGAAGTGGGTATTCTGGGTTTTGCTCAGAGCGCCATATTTGACAGTACTTCAAAAGCCTTTACAAGCTCTCTACTGCTGACCGTATACATTCAGAAGAGGAAACAACTACCACGCACACCAAACCATAGCAGGAAACAGCTACACTTTATTGTTGAGTGCAGGATAGCAGCTTGGATGTATGAAAACAAATCTGGGTGTGAACACATTCTTATGTAATCTAGTCACAGTGTTTATTTATGGAAATGACCTGAGAAAAGAAGAATACAATTAAAACAAAAGAAATAAACTAGAAACACAGCTTACAGGACAAAATGTACCAATTGTTGACCTGAGTTGCAGATGATGTTGTATGGGGTAACTGGGTAACTTTATTTCTACCAGACAAATTGTAGAAATAAATGGATTAAATTGATTTATTTTCAAATACACTCGTACCTCAGTGGTGAACCAAAACCAACAAAAGAAAATAATACCCACCAGCTGCTCAACACTTTTTTTGATTAACGTGAAAGTCAGAAAATATTCCACCTTGGCTGAAGGTTTTATTTTGGAAAGAAAACCATAGTTACCAGAGCAACCTGTAAAGACCCTGTCAAATGTATTTACCTATTTTTGAGTAAAGTAGGCAGAGAAGACAACAAAAGATTGATAGAAGTGTTTGGCCAGCTACTCCAACAAAACTGATTAACAAAAGCTGTTGAACTGCTGTCAAATATGATGTTGAGAGCAAATGTCCTTATACTCACTGTGACTCAAGGTCTGTTTGTTTAATGATGTCCATGCAGATGGAGGAGCTTGTATAGCAGATGGGGGTGGTCATTGGGGCAGGTGAGTCATTGTCTTCTTGATGGGGGTATCAATAATAGGCATTCTGTCTAAATTCTGTCCAAATGCTTTAGTCTAATCTTTAACCACACCAAACCCTTTCCTAAATTTGAAATTCAGAGCATATCTATTACCTCCACACGGCTCTCAAATGGCTGAGCTGGTGGCTCGCAGCTACCAATGCTAACTGTGCAAACAATGGCAACAGTGCTGATAAACCTAACTTTGTTTACCTGAGGGGGAACCGGAGGGTGGGCGCTACGCTTCTGCAATGATGCTGTTGGGCGGGACGGAGTTATTGGCTATAACTGGCGAATGAGCGCAGTGCAGAGCGGTGGACATGAGCTAGCAAGTGGGGCACGCTCACATGCACAAATAGGTACGCAAGGCCGGACCCGCTATTTAGTTTGGATTACAACACACACAGAGGTAGAGCGACTTCATTCTCTGCTCAGGTAGACTTTACTCCTCTATGTCAAATAGTTGTTTGCTGCTATATTAATGCTCTGAATGTCATATAGAGAACCTTTAAAAACCCACCTATACTCCTGGTGGCTTCTGATAAAACAATCACCTCTGATGGTACTTTGGTGGAAATGGAAAGAAATCAGTTATGTGATTTTAATCCATTTCTTTGAGCGTGATGGAAGGAAACTGTTTCCCTGCCAAACTGGAAGTCCCCTGTCAGCCTGTGGGAGGTTCCACTATAAACTGTGAGAGAGTCTCTACATCACAACATCACAGTATCACTGACAAAATATACTTTTTACATGTGTATACATTAACTCTTGTATGTACAACCTCTATAGAAGCATGAACATCATAGTTTAAGACTACATAAACATAGTCTTTAGGGCAGCAGCTTCATTATCAATTGTTCAGTTGATTATTTTCTCAAATAACTGATTAGTGTTTTTGGTGTATAAAATGTCAGGAAATGGTTAAAACTATCATCACAAATTCCCAGAGCCCGAGGTGATGTCTTGTGTTTGTCCAACCGACAGTCCAAAACCCAAATCTATTCAGTTTGCTGTCATAGAAGACTGAGGAAACCAGAAATTTATACACATTTGAGAAGCTGGAACCAGATACATTTGGTGTTATTTTTTAAGAAATGCCTAAAGACAATTAATAGATCATCAGAATAGTTGGCATTGATTTTGTCTGTCGACTAATCGACCAATTGTTGCAGCTCTACTGTAATAGTCTAAAATAATTGAGCAGAACACTCTTTTTTTAGGTCTGGCTTTGCAGAAGTAAGACTCTTCCTATTTTGTCCAGCCTTGGTGTCTGCATACTAATAGGAAAATAGTGAAACATTTTTAAAGAATAACTGGAAGTTAATGGCATCATATGATCTAGTTGATACACTGTCAGCAAGTGATTGATTACCATTACTGTTTAAAAAAACAGATCTTAAAATATCTTTAACAGTAGGGCATCTAAAACTGCTGCAATAAGTGATAAGAAAACACAAATCACGACACCACTAATTCAAAAGAGAGCAAAGTTCAAAGCCGCAGCAGGTTAAAAAGATCATGTCAAGGTTTCCTGCACCCTGACAATAATCACGAAGA
The DNA here is from genome assembly GCA_916700685.1 of Adelosebastes latens. NCBI lineage: Eukaryota > Metazoa > Chordata > Actinopteri > Perciformes > Sebastidae > Adelosebastes > Adelosebastes latens. The sequence goes on along the minus strand of CAKAKR010066498.1, from coordinate 35,539 downwards.
GACGGATATTATAACCTTTTTTTTTTTTTAAATATATAAAATCATGTTTAACACGGCTTTATATGTGAGTTTGACCCTTCTCCTTTCAAGAGCTCCATTTTCATTTGGATTAGTTCAAGACAAGTTCATCTTGTTCACTGTATATTCCCTCTGAGCGAAGGACACACTTGTGACTGGACACCGTGTAAAATGATACGTGTTGTCCCACGCTTCCCTCAACCACAGGGCTGACCTTGGCTGAGTAGTCCTCATTCTCACAAGGTTCCACTTTGCCCCGACAGTACCTTTAACAGCTTCATGTTGCTTTTCATTTCTTTTCAAGAGGTGCTTGTCTTTCTGTCAAACAGTACTTGTGTGATTTAGAGAAAAGTCACCATAAAACAGGGTAGCAAAAACAAATGCATATTTCTGGACCATGTTGTTTAGAGCATGTTTCAGCTTTCTAAACCATTTACAGTAAACACCAGGTTTTGTTTTCAGCCATTCAGAACCAAAGAGCAAGATTTTTATCTTTATAAATACTATTTCCATGTATGTTTAACAATGATAGAGGGAGAACTTTATGCAAAAAAAGGCTGATATTCTAGTTTGTCCAGTAATAGGTCCTTTCCACTAAGTTGAGTCGGCACCAGTTCAACAATTTGCATTCTTTTATTCGACACAATTTGTGTAACGAGCATATGAGATCCACAGATTTACAGTGATGTGAAAATGCTTCTGCAATGGAGTAGAACATACAGACCACTAAGTAGTAGCTTCCTGTCACGCAGGCACAGAACGTACGTGCATGTCAGCATGTCAGCTGGCTGTCAACTGTAGTCTTTGCTGCGTCTCAAGTACACAAGACGTGAGGCAGTTGTTGCCTCTCGTTCTTTGAAGTCAGCTTTGTATGTCAAGGCAAGATAGACCCAGTTACATTACAGCTGCAGTGTTGCATTTTGAGTGACGTGCAATTCAGTGGTTGAATGTGTATTTTTCATATATTTAGTAAAACTTTTCCCTCTCTTCTGTCAGGTTGCTGCTGGCTGCAGGGCCCTGTGGAGCAGAAGAGCTGTGCCATTCCCCCTTTTTTCCTCTCATGTCCCCCCCTGTGTGTTTCCCTGTGTGTTAGTGACCCCGCACCCCCACCCACCCCCCACCTGGTCCCTCCTGTCGTGTCGCCACTCCAGCCCGAAGCCCCCATCTCACCCCATGCTCGGGACAAAGCCAGCTCACTGCCAGCCCAATGACTGCCTGGATCGTCCTGCCTGTCAGCCTGTCTGCCTTCTCCATCACAGGAATATGGATAGTGTGAGTTACAGTAACGCTTGCCTGTGTCACATTGAAACGTAATGTGTTCACATTCTCATGTGTGCAGATGCAACGAGTACTAATTTATTGGGTTGCGTAACTGGGCATCACAAGCTTTTTACATGATCAAAAATTAAAGATGGAAATTGCAAACGGAAATGTGTTGATGTGCAAATATACTGAGATATCCACACTGTCAATAAATATTTGAGCATATTCACATGCTCCAATGAGCATATTCACATGCTCCAGTGAGCTATCATTTCCTGCTGAATGACCCTTTTTCTCAAACCCAGTATAATCATCTTTCTTGATAACAGCTTGTGTCATTAGGGATTAGAACACTGTTTGACCTTTACCATTTCTTGCTTTAAATGATGTTGTGTTCCTTGCCCCGCAGGTATGCCATGGCTGTGATGAATCACCACGTTTGTCCTGTGGAGAACTGGTGAGTGATGTTCCTCTTTTGATCTGAGGAAATGGGCGCAAGACTCTAATATCCCACATTTTATTTTCATTTTTTAAATCTGGACCCAGTCTGATTCCACAGCTACCAGAAGGGAATGAACTGAACTCATTGTGTCACTGCTCCAGGTCTTACAATGTAACATGCACAGAGGAGCTGCCCCGACCAGGCTTCCCCAAGACATGCTGCACCATCCAGGACATCCCCCTCATCAGGTCTGCTATTCTACCTCTCCTCCTCCCTTTGTTTCTGCAGAATACAAAGCAATTTTGTGTCAGCAAAGGCCCCGAGGCATGAATTAGCACCTTGTTATGTTGTGGCTCTGTGACAGTCATTAACCCACACTTTGCATAAACTGCATTAGTTTAATCTGCAAATAAGCCTCTAACCACGGGCAAGTACAAAAGCACTCTTGTAAAAAGGCATCATGAGACTTGCAGGCTTTTTTTCAGTGTATGGAAAGGCCTCATCTAAATTTCAGTTGTACATCTAGATATGATATCAGAGCAAGCTGGTTTACATTCTTTTACATTCTTGTATAAGGAAGCGTAGTTCACATGCGTGCAATCATAATCACTTTATTTGTTCCTATACATTTTGACTGTACATGGATGTCTGTCTTGGTAAAACATACTGACAGATGGCAAAGGGACTGTGGTCTTGCATATAGTGACACATGTAGGTATAGGTTATTCTCCTACCTTTGATACTGAGAGCTGTTTTGTCTCCATGTGCTACAGTAAATGTGGGTCCTACCCTCCTGAAAGCTGCCTGTTCAGCTTGATCGGCAACATTGGAGCCTTCATGGGTAAGACCTTGTTCTAACTGAATTTAAAACCATACATACACAAACAGAGTTATGTCATTAAAAGACATGGTGCGTGCAAGAGTTCTTTCTTTAAAGGAATACTACGACATTTTTGGAAATATGCCAATTTACTTTTTTGCTGAGAGAAGAGAAGATTGAATCTAGTCTAATGTCTGTACACTAAATATGAAGCTACTGCCGGGATATGGTTAGCTTAGCTTAGTTTAAAGACTGGATACAGCTAGCCTGCCTCTGTTTTTCCTACTGGTGCCTCCAAAGCTCACTTATAAATAAAGATGTGATTTTTACGGGGGATTATGTTCTGGACTATTTGTTTGCTGGAGGCCGTGACTTCCCAGAGACATGACGTCTCTGTGAGGTTGCCAGGCAACCAGTGGAGACTCCAGGAAGTCACTGCCTGGAGAAAAATAGTTTCAGCACATAACTCCCGGTAAAACAACTTACTGTTTTTACTCTTTAGTTTTATACAGATTAAACAAACAAGATATAATGTGTTAATTAGTGAGCTTTGAAGGTGTTGGAAGGCGGACACCAGGCTCAATGTTTCCGGTCTTTGTGCCAAGCTAAGCTTACTGTCTCCTGGCTGTAGCTTCATATTCAGAGTACAGACATATGAGAGTGGTATCAATCATCTCATCTAACTGTCAGCAAGAAAGAGAATAAGGATATTTTTCCAAAATGTGGAATTATTCCTTTAAAAATGATTTCCCCCTGTATAATAATTAAGTATCAATTAAATATTCTTTATTTTTTTACTATAATGTAGTAAAATATTTTCAACAAATATGGGGTGATGTACTGTAAAAAATCATTGTTAGATACTGATAAATACTGATCAATGTGCAATAATTTAAAATCAGTGATCTGCAATTTAAACTAAGTACACTAAATAAGACTGCTGCCTTCTGCTCTTTAACACAAAAGCAACAAATCAGTAGAGTTGAGGTGAAGAGTGTTTGCCGTCTGTCTCCGCTGTCCGTTATGTGTGTTATATTAATCCTCCATGGTGCCCACAGACGCCAGCCACTAGCCTCCGAGAGATACGGAGGGGCTTGAAATAGCCTGTGCTCTCTAATCAATAATGAATGCGGCTTTCCTTCCACTTCCCCCCTCTGTCCTCTCCCCTGTATGTGCCCTCCATGGCCTTCCTCCTTTGCTCCTCCTCCCTGTCTTGTGTTATCAACACTCAGCTCTGTCCCAATTTTCCCCACTCTGCCTTTAATTGGTCTCCTGCTGCTTTTCTTCTCATATGTATTTACATTTTTCAGTCTTTTATGTTTCATTGCATTTTTATTTCTACATTTAATTTCTGTCCATCATTCCGTCTATTCTCAGCTCCCTTCTCTCTCTCTCTCACTAGTGTATAAGCTGCCTGTATGCTTTAGTTTTGACCTTTGACTTCCTTACTGTTGTTGAGCTGTATTTTACCGTTTTACTGCCTTGGTGGTAGTACTGTAACAGACAGCTACCTGCCGTTTTCTAGTTTTCAAACAGTGAGGCTAAGTCTGTCAAAACAAGTAACATGACCTCATGCAGCCAGAGATGTCGATAGCTTATAGAATACATCCCCTCTGAGACAGCAGAACAAACAAATCAGATAGTCTAACATCAGCAGAATGGGTGCAGGCACATGACAGTCCACCCGCTATAGATAACACTGTAAATAAACAAGAGCATCATGTTTAAAGCATTTTGGAATCTGAAGAAAATATGTGTAATACCTTCAAATTTCTGATTTCCCCCATCAGTAAGAAAACTGAAAAATATCCATTTGTTTTCCGTTTCAATACCTACAATAATTAAATTTACTAAACCGTGATGTTTCAATTTTCCACAAACCCACGGTTTTATATCAAAACTTTTACACTTGGATTGTGACTTCTATTCCTCCACGCCGGAGGCATTATTTTTTTGGGTTGTCCGCCTGTCCCATTATTGTGAATGCAATATCTAAGGAACGCGTGGAGGTCAAAGGTCAAGGTTACTGTGACCTCACAAAACAGGTTTTTGACCATAACTCAAGAATTCATATGCTAATTAGACATAATATGACATTTTTTATGGCATACTATACTATGACATTTTTAATGACATACTATACTATGACTTTATGACATTTTTTATGGCATACGATACTATGACATTTTTTATGGCATACTATACTATGAGTATAAAATGTGATAGGGTAGCACATCCCAGATTTCGAAATCAAGTAGGACAAAATACTAGCATTTCACTTGTTTGATTGGCTTACGCGTTTCGGCACGGAGCGTTCTTCAGAGCATGTGAAGTATACCGGCTCAGTTCAGTAATATACACAAGGGCAGAGTTAACACACAGCTGGGAGTTGGATCCAATTATTTAGGAACCAATAACTTTTCTTCTTTTCTCATGGCTCTAGATACAGGGACCAATCTCAGGCATAGCCTATAGTTAAATCTGACCCAAACTCCATTCTATACATTGTTGAGCTCCTCAAAACACTGTTCCTGACCATCATTGGTTCACTATTACGACCATACACTAGATGGCAGTAAGGGAACACTTCAATAAACCTCATTCATTTTTAATCATAGGCTGGTTTTACGGATGATCCTATATCATCAAATGGTCAGTGGTCACTTTCGTAGTCTGTAGGTTGCAAAAGACTACAAACAGTCCTAACCTAAAAAACATTTTAAACTGAAATCATCATTAAGTCCATTTGGTGTCATAGTGTTCATCGTGTATGTCCAAGAAATGTCCAGTTTCTTTAAAATATCATCTCCTCTAGAAGGCATCATGACTTTTTCAATCCCACAGAATTTTAAGGAAGAGGGTGAACCGTGGTTTGCATAATCCATATTGCCTGTGCGGATTGCAGTTTTGTGCTTGGATATTCGTTGTTAGAGGGGTCGTTTGGTTTGTCTGACATATGCTAAACCACAGGGACAGTAACATGTAAATCACGTGTTGATTTACAATTCATAAATTCCCGGATGGGAACCATCCTCCCTGTGTGGGGATGATTGAACGATTTTGTGTTTGTTGTATTGTTGCAGCATGCACAGTTACCACAGCGATACACGCCAGTTGTCGTCAGCCATGTGGTCTTGTTTTGGATATACACACTGAACACTATGACACCAAATGGACTTAATGAGGATTTCAGCTTAAAATGCTTTTTAGGTTAGGACTGTTTGTAGTCTTTTGCAACCTACAGACTACGAAGGTGACCACTGACTACTTGATGATACAGGATCATCCGTAAGAACAGCCTAAAATCCAAAATGAATGAGGTTTATTCAAGTGTTCCCTTACTGCCATCTAGTGTATGGTCTTAATAGTGAACCAATCATGGCTCAACATTGTAAAGAATGGGGTTTGGATCAGATTTAACTATAGGTTATGCCTGAGATTGATCCCTGTATCTAGAGCCAAGTGAAAAGAATAGTGATTGGTTCCTAAATAATTGGATCCAGATCCCAGCTGTGTGTTAACTCTGCCCTCTCCGTCTATACGTCCCTTTCTTGTGAACGTGATATCTCAGGAACGTCTTGAGGGATTTTCTTCAAATTTGGAACAAACGTCCACTTGGACTCAAGTGTGAACTGATTTAGATTTTGGTGGTCAAAGGTCAAGGTCACTGTGACCTTTTGTCCTTATTGGCGACAATTGTAGTTTCCATTTTGTGTCATGGATGCAGTGTAAACGTCTCCCCCTGTGTTCTGCAGTGGTGATGGTGTGCCTTCTGCGCTACGCCCAGGTGATCGAACATAGCCACCGATGTTGGGTCAATACCAGCGCTCTGGTGTCCGGCTGCACCAACGCTGTGGGTCTGGTTATGGTGGGCAACTTCCAGGTAAATATGAATAAACTTGACCTTTTGCTTATTTTTTTGGACCTCAGACGAGTGGAAACAACCCTTCTAACTGTACGGTTCCTTTTGTCAGGTTGATCACGCAAAATCACTACACTATGTGGGTGCAGGTGTGGCATTTCCAGCAGGGCTGCTGTTTGTGTGCCTGCAGTGTGTGCTCACCTACCGGGTGGCTGTGACCGCCCTCGACTACTGGATGGCCCACTTCAGAGTGGCTCTGGCACTGGCAGCCATGGTCTCTCTCGTCCTCAGTATCCTTTACTTAACATCCCCTATGTTGTGCAGATACAGTAGTTTTGTACAGTATGTTATATGTAAAGACTAATTTTGATACATGTTTTTGACGCCTTTTAAGAACATCATAGAACTTTTGATGACCCTTCACTAATTGACCTTTTTCACAAGGATCCTGATATTGTTTGGTCCTCGCACACTGGAATCACTTATTGGGCTGAGCCTTCGTTAACATCATTGGTTACAACCCGATTAAACATATTTTTCTTCATATCAAAAATGGTATAGATCAACATGAAGGAACTCACAGTCTAATCAGGTTGTGGCATGCCAATTAAAGCATTGGAGAGACATCTTGTTTTCTTCATCACTCCACTAGCCTTCAGACACTACTGCGCAGATGTTTGTCCTTCAACTTTGAGACAGGACAACAAGGCCACGATAACATCTGTCTGGGCTCATCTCCCCCCCTGCCCTCTTGTTTAACAATGGTGACGCTGATGGCTTCACTTTCTATGGCGGCCTCTCTTTCCTGCCTGACTCTCTGTGGTGTCCAGGGTTTTTCCTCCACGACTCATTATTGTCACCCTTTATTCCTGTCTGCCTTCTCCTCTTCTGTTTGGTGACAGGGTTGAGAACCATTCAGGTTCATGTAAATTATCTGATAAATAATAACAGTCTCTCCTAGGTTAATATACTGCATTCACTGACTGGTATCCTATTTTTTTAAACCCATATGTTTAATGAAGCTGCAAAGCCAATTTCAATTTAACCCTAATCATATAATGATTTCACATCTGGCACCCTGAGGTTAAGCTCCTTGTCATATATCTTATCTCATTATATCATGGATTTGGCTCAGACTCATGACATTTTTATTCTCTCCTCCCTGTGCCACTGTAGATTCAGTGAAATAGGAAAAGGGGCTCTATTTGTTTTGCTCCCTTATGTACCAGAGATGTCTGTCCTCCTTAACTTTCCCTCCCAGGCGGCATCTTCTTCATCCATGAAAGCTTCATCCTGCAGCATGCTGCAGCCATCTGCGAGTGGGTCTTCACGGTGGACATCCTGGTCTTCTACGGCACATTCACCTACGAGTTTGGCACCGTCACCAGCGAGACCATGATGGTGGGCCTGCAGCAGAGTCACCACCTCGGCTCAGGGGTAATCCTGGGCCCCAGGTCCCGGGGCTCGACACTGGGTGGGGCGACTAAGGGCCTCAAGTCCCCCGGGGGGAGCAGCACATCCACACATCTCAACTGTACACCGGAGAGCATAGCCATGTTGTAGCTCTGCATTGCTGCCCAAAGGTCTGAAATGTCACTGCAGAGGCGCTTCATGGGCTCTTACAGGAAGGCAAGACGACAGAGGCAGCATGTGGAGGAAGAGCGGAAGTCCTGATATCTTTAACCGTTGAACCAACACCAGGTTATCCCATCTGTAATGCTGTACTATCTTCTATTTTTCTTTTTTTCCATGTTGGTGCGAGCCACTACAGTCAAATGTCCTGTAGCGATGTTGAAAGGAGGCTGAATGTGTGGAGCCAGTTTGAGTACTGGAACCATGAATGTTTTTCAAGATGAGCTGTTGATTTGGGCAATTCTTCACTGGAGTCGGTTGTTTCCCGAACGACACTGTTTGTTTTTTTCCTCTTTTCTTTTTTTTATAACTGTGCATCACTGGTGTGCCCACAAAGTTTTTCTCCCCTGCCCAGACACTCCGTCATAAACTACCCGATGCTTTGCGTGGCCCACCTGTTTTGGCCTTTTGCTTATCTCTGCACGGCACACTTTTTGAATGAGAGAATAACAACTTATGTTTGAGTTTTTGAATTTGCGTAGTAAGTACAAAAATATTGAATGTTTGAGAAGTGAATAGTTAACAGTTATGTATGTTTTACAGGCTGTAAGCATATGGCCTTTTAAAATCAATCAAGCATAAATTATCTGTCAAATGATTGGCAAAAATCATCCATTTCACTCGACAATTTCAGTTGGTCGCACAGATGATTTTGAATGCAAATTTTGATGGTATTTTTTATTATTTTACAAACTATGTATACATGTATCTTGAGCCACTATCATTCTTGAGATCATAATCCGTGTAGTTGACATGTGAGTGCAGGATGGCTGCGTAAAAAACTACAGTGCTGCTCTGATGTCATGACTAGGACTGTGTGCATCTCAATCACTTTTAACCCCGAATCTCTGAAATCGTCTCCCTTGATGTCATTCCATTATCGTCCCACATGCTGCATGATATGATGATTTCTTTGTGACATTTCATGCAACCTTTTTATTTCATTGACTGTCATGTCCGGTGCAATAATTGCCATCAATCGTCTGATAGATTCCGCTCCGCTGGAGTGAATAATGCCTTTTTCAGTGTGTTGGAATTGAACACAGGGCTTTTTCTTTCTTTCTGTTTTTTTTTTTTTTAAATGACACCAAGACATTTTAAAGTGACCTACATCTTATAGTAAAACAAGTGGATGTGTGAAGGTAAAACTATAATCCAACTAACACATTTACAGAAAAATGTAGCTCTTTCCCACACACTGATCTGATTCCAGGCTGGACCCTTGGAAGCCTTATTGAGTTTTGAGAATAGGTTTTCTGTTAACTATGAAGCGATGTCAAGCCTTCTCAGTCGTTAAAGTGGGAAGTTTTGTTCACAGGAGCTAACCGAGAGGTGAATATGATACTTGTAGACCTTGTGCCATAAACCTCATTGCGTCACAATGGTGTCAATACAGTGTTACAAACAGATAGTACCATATAGGTTGTAGACTGAAATGAAAGTATGTCATATATTAAGGTTGTGTATGATTTCCTGTTGCCAATTTCTCTTAAAGTGATATTTACAGTTGAATTAGCTTAACACCAGACTGCCACAAACTACCACTGCTCAAACGAAAGCTGACTAATGCCACCCAATTTAGGTTACACTCAGTAAGTTTTTGTTTAAGCGAGGGAGCTAATTTCTCTGTGAGCCGTTTGAGAAGTATGTTTCATAACACACAGTATTCTGCCCTCTGTGTAGTGTTGATGCATTTTTAACTGTCTAACCACTGGATGCCAGCAATACACATTTTTAAAAAGGTCACATCACCTACCTCTTTTATCTTTTTGTGGGTTTGATGTTCTGAAGCAAAAGCTAGAGATCCAACATGTTTTCCATCTCACAATGGTTTGAGGTCGAAAAAAAGTATTTAATATGATGGTGGCTCAGCAATCCACAGCTCGGTCGACAAAGTCCTAACAAGTGTCAGCATTTGACAGGACAGTGGATCCGCTGTTAGACGAGCTACGTAATCATATGTCAGGTCAGTTTTTTTTTTTACTTTTTGTGCAACTTATTTTATTCTCATTCTTTCTGGGACTACAGCAATCCTGTCTTGTTCTGCAAATCTTGCCAAAAAAAGACTGGAGTTTTGATTGGTTTTCTGTGTGTCAGCAGTAGGTGTATGCATTGGTACGAGTGCACTGTTTTAGCCTTATCCCTCATACTGTGCCAGGGGAACATGTTCTTTTTTTAATCTTGTGTTCAGCTGTAGCCTATTTCACCAAACTGTAACTAAGTCACACGTTGTGACTACAAATGGCAGCTTGTATGAGCCCTCACATCAGGGTTGGATTTATTCTGTAACAGCATCTATTCCATAATGCCATCTTCCACAGGCCAAAATCTAACGGTGGATTTTACAACTTTTTTTCTTTTTTTTTGTCCAAATGTACACTCCAGTAAGCTGTCATATGGTATCTTTGTTGGTGGCAGAATCCTGTATTACAAAGAGCTGCCTGACCTGTACATGTCTTGAACTCTTGCAACAGCAACACAGAAACAATGTCTCTACAAATGTATTAGTCATATTTCCTTGATTCGAAAAATATGTAAAAGATATATGGTCAGAGGTCAGAGAAATCCCAGATAACAAGTCAACACAGATTATTTTGGTTCCTTTTATAAATTCTGTAAATATGTATGATTTGTCTATCATTTAGGTATTTTCATTTGAAAGAGATTTATATTCAAATATGAAATAAAAATGATAAATTATTAGATGTTTTGCATGGGTTGTTCTTGAAACACACATACTATACTATGACTTTTTTTTGACATGCAATATTATGACTTTTTATGACTTTTTCTACGTACTATACTATGACTTTTTTTTTTTTCAACATAATCTCAGAAAAAAAAGTTCAGAAACTTGTGTTTGGTGGATCATTTCTCTGTTGTTTCAATGCTAATTGGCATTGTATTTTACATCGTTGGAAAGCCTGTTTATTTACCTTCACAATGATGTCCAACGTGTAAGGATCATGCATTTGTGGGATGAGCAGCACAGCTGATTATGTGGGTAGCGCCCAAGAAAAACTTGCCAAAATGCTCCGTCAATGGTAAACAGTGTATTCTACTGTTGGTGTTGACTCTTGTTTTGAGTTGTTTGGTGGATTGGATGATTGAACTCTCTTTCAGTAACGAGGAACAAACAAGACATATTGACAATTTTACACTTTATTAATTTAATACACCGTCAGGAGCCTCAGTAGCGGGTGGAAGATCCATACGCAGCCACAACAGCCTGACACCTCCTCCTCATGCTGGTCACCAACCTGGTCACACGTTGCTGTGGGATGGCGTTCCATTCCTCAACCAGGATTCGTTGCAGGTCAGCCAGCGTGGTTGTGTTGGTCACTAACACGTACAGCACGCCCAAGCTGATCCCACAAGTGTTGAATTGGGTTGAGGTCTGGACTCGTGGCAGGCCGTTCCATTCTCTCTACTCCTACATTGTGGAGGTAGTGTGTGATAACCCTGGCTCTGTGGGGGCGAGCGTTGTCATCTTGGAGGATGAAGTTAGGTCCCAGATTGTGGAGATATGGGATCGCCACTGGCTGCAGAATCTCATCCCGATATCTCACTGCATTGAGATGGCCTTCAATGATGACGAGCCTTGTTTTGTTAGTGACATAATTGAGGGAACACACAACCACGCTGGCTGACCTGCAACGAATCCTGGTTGAGGAATGGAACACCATCCCACAGCAACGTGTGACCAGGTTGGTGACCAGCATGAGGAGGAGGTGCCAGGCTGTTGTGGCTGCGTATGGATCTTCCACCCGCTACTGATACTCTGAGAAAGTGTAAAATTGTCAATATGTCTTGTTTGTTCCTTGTTACTGATAGAGAGTTCAATCATCCAATCCACCAAACAACTCAAAACAAGAGTCAACACCAACAGGAGAATACACTGTTTACCATTGGCAGAGCATTTTGGCAAATTTTTCTTGGGCGCTACCCACATAATCAGCTGTGCTGCTCATCCCACAAATGCATGAATCTTACAAGTTGGACATCATTGTGAAGGTCAATAAACAGGCTTTCCAACTATGTAAAATACAATGCCAATTAGCATTGTAACAACAGAGAAATAATCCACCAAACACAAATTTCCAAACTTTTTTTCCCGAGTTTTCTATACTGCAGTATTACTTTTTTTCGACATACTATACTATGACTTTTTTTACATACTATATTATGAGTTTTTATGACTTTTTCTACGTACTATACTATCACTTTTTTTCGACATACCATACTATGACGTTTTTTGTGACTCTTTTTCAACATAATTACTTTTTTCGAAATACATTACTGACCTTTTTTTCAACATACTATACTATGACTTTTTTCGAAAAACTATACTATGACTTTTTTTTCGACATACTATAGTGTGACTTTTTCGACATACTATACTATGGCTTTTTTTGTACATACTATACTATGGCTTTTTTTTCAACATACTATACTCTGACTTTTGTTTCGACACACTATACTATGATTTTACTAGACACGGTACTATAGTGTGGCTTTTTTTTTCAACATACTATACTATGGCTTTTTTTTTTAGACATACTATACTATGACTTTTTTATGATTTCTTTTTTGGACATACCATACTATGGCTTTTTTGTCGACATACTATACTATGACTGTTTTTGACATACTTATACTAAGACTTTTTTTCAACATACTATACTATAACTTTTTTATGACTCTTTTTTCGACATACTATACTGTGACTTTTTTTTTGGCATGCAATACTACGACTTTTTTTCGACATACTGTAGTTGGACTTTTTTTTCGACTTTTTTTTGACAAGCATCATAAACCACCAAACAGAATACAGTAAGTTAGTAATTTCAGTTTTTTAAGTGAACTGACTTCACCGATACCGGATCTCCCTCCAAACTAAATTGAAAAGCTGACAACCCCTCTATATGATATGATCAATTGATCATCAGATTGATATGTTGACTATGTAATGTCACAGGATTGACTAATTCCATAGGTTGTGTAGGCTACGTAATGTAGTCAACAATGAACAACAGCTATGAAACTGAACATTAGCTTGATAATGTTGTAGAATGTGAGGTTATTAGTAGTCTACCCTGAAACGGTGAACAATAATTTGGTAACATGAGGTGAGAACCTCTGCTGGAAAGGCCCACAAAGGCGATTTCCACATATAATTAATTAGGCTTTTAAGTCACGCTGCGCAACGAAATAGTACATCGCACACTTTTTAGATTTAAAAAAGTACAAGACATTATCTTAATTGGAATTTGCCAGGCTCTGCATTGCCCATGCCTGGAGAAATAACAAAAAGGATTTTGTACCTTTGTATCTTTTGAGAGCCAAATCATAGAGCTTTGTGAACTTATTTCACTGCTTAATAATTGTGTAATAATCTTATTCATATAAGCTACAGTAGCCTTCTATCATCATTTCTATGTATTTGGCTCCAACTGGACTCCAGTCTGGAGCATGAAACAGGCTACTGGTCATATGGTACGCTCTACTGAGTGAAAACGGAACTACATCACATTAACTATATTACAGCAATGCATTATAGTTCAGCTATATACTCCTACAGATTACATAGTAAAAGCAACATATATCTTCAATAATGACACGCGGGGGTGCAGAATGAACGGTTATTCTCTTCTATCTCTCTCTGGATAGGCTACAGCCTTCCTAGAAGAGTGCAAGGGATTAGGTGGAATTGTCAGGTGTGTCTCGCCAGGAGGAGCCACATAGTGCTTCACACCTGCAGACATTACAAAAAAAAAAAACAGGGTGTGAGAGAGAAAAGTGTCAATTACGGGAGAGTTCTGTATAACATCTCTGAGTTTCCTCCTGATCACACACTTTTTTGGATAAAAAGACATTCTTGTGTTAATGAAAGGAACAAAACGAAAACATATATATTTATATAGCTATGTATGTATCTATTTATGTATTTATTTAGCCTATTTATCTTCTGCGGTTACCCTGATTATACCCTTTTATAGAATGACCAATCTATCTTCTTGGGTTTTATTTTGACATGTTTGCCCCTACTTCCGGGTCACCTGTTTGCTGTTCTTCATTCTTCAATTCAAAATTGGTTTAAAATGAAAAACAAAATGGTATTTCTGTTTTTTCATTTTTTAATTATAAATGAATTACAGATTATCCAATGATATCGAGACCGCATCTAAATGTAGCGCTACAATGCATAAGTAATGATGAACATGTAGTCTAAAAAGTTGATTAAAAACTGTTCCTTTACAGTATAAACATTAGGCTACACTCCCCAAGTTTGTGTACTATTGTGCCTCCTTGGGAAACTTTTGCTTTTGTCCACACCCTCCATATCAGGACTGAAACTGGACTTTACACTCAGTAATACAAAACACAGTTAAACAGAGTTATTCATGTTATGGGTGTCTTGCTTTTGAGTCACAATACTGAATAATAGAGTTAAACCTCCAGCTGAAGTGTCACAGAGCACCCACACATATAAACCAGGTCATCATTTCACGAGTGTCATCTGTATTGTAAAGAAGAGCACGTGAAATAAAATGATGAAAGCCTATTGTGAGTTTGTTTGCATGTACTGTATGTGTGTGTGTGTGAGCATGCATGTGTGTGAGTGCATGCATGCGTGAAGACGTAGGCAGACATGCTGACTGACAGTAGAAAGAGGATTTTCTGTCTGTCGCCCAGCGAGAGGCTAATCCCGAGCCAGCGTTCCCATCTCTCTGATCCCATCTCTGTTCTTCAGTCTGCTCTCACTCTGCAGAACGAACCTCTCGGGACTGAGCTGCAGGAAACACTCGGGCCCTTCGCTGCCTCCACTCCTCAGACAAACCTCAGGTGAGTGATGGACTCCCCCTCTTCACCTCTCTGCTCTTTCTCTTATACAGCTCTGTCTGTGTTTCCTGCCTCCTTATGCACACATGCTTCCCTTGGAGAAGTAAAGTAATTGTTAACAGGCTGCCTTTCAAACATGATCCACTTGTGCTTTTGATCAAACTAAGGGCCTTCCTCGGAAATATTCTGAAAGAAGACAATACATATATATTGTTGTGTGAGTATGCATAAAGAGCTAATTAGGATTTAATGTATTTTTAATGTTTTTAATCATCTATAATAGCAGTTTCACAGCATTTTTGCACACGTAAAGAGACTTCTTCTCAAATCTTCATCAGCTGTCTCAGCCTTTTGTTTTTTGCTTGCTCTAAGGGTTAACACTTACAGCACACTGTATAGCCTATATAGCAGCCTCTTGCATTGGCGCCTCTTAATCTGCTCGATATTAACAGCGACCAGTCACCTGTCAGCAACTGCTCCCTTTTAATTTGTCCGTTTCTAAAATCTCCAGCAGCGTCTCCTACGTCTATGACTTAACGTTCATCTTACACTTAACATGTCTTTCCCCATTTCAGAAAGGTCAAAGGGTACAGGTGGCTCTCTTCATTAGTTTCCCTCTTCAATTAATCGTCTAAAGTCTCAGATGAGAATCCCTCTAATCCTTCCTTTTCCACTCTCTTTCTCACCCTTTAACCCCTCCTCCTGACCTTAATGTGACACATATACTGCCCCTCCTACTATCTTCCTATACATCTAATGTGTCTGTATTTTTTCCACAGTTCCTCTCTTCCTCTCTCTCTCTCTCTCTCTCTCTCTCTCTCTCTCTCTCATTCGTTCCTGTATTTTTTTGACTCCTCCTCACCACTTGCCTACTCTCAGTCTCTATCTTCCTGCTTGTCTTGTGTGAACTCAGTTGACCGACCCAGAAAGGACCATATGACGTCCTGGGCTGATGCCAACTCTAAACTGGCACTTCAGCTTAACCTCACTGACTGCTACTATCAATACTGTGTTCGGGTGTGTGTGTGTGTGACCGGTGACTTTGACCCATAACTTAAGACAGATATAGAATTTGTATTTGTATTAAAGGCAATGTGCAGAAATACAGCAGCATCTCATACAAGTGCTGTAATAGTCCTTTATATTGCAGTTTATCATGCTATATCTATACCTGCTGACAGGTGTTAGAACGGGCCATGACATGTTATATTAATATGGCAGTATCTCTCTCTCAGTATCCAATCACAAATCATCTGATCACCTGAGCCGGTGGCTCACCCAAAGCGACCAATCAGAAGGCTTCTGTCTGCTTCTAGAATAATCTCATCCCACAGACTGCAGCAGTATCTGTTACTCAAGCATGTGATAGGTTAATGCAATTACCTGTGGAGATGTGTGTTAATACATCTTGATATAAACTCAAGATGATTGTTGAACTGTATGACAAACAGTGGGAAAAGTATTATTCCTCACAAACTTTATCACTTTAAAGCTGAAGTAGGCGAGATTGGAGCAAATATGACTAAAAAAAGTTATTTTTATAAAACGGATGCTATATCCTGAGAGTAGTGCAAGAGACAGGTAATCTGAAAAAAAAAATCATGTGCTTCTGTGTCCTCCGGTGCTCCTAACGGCATCTGCAAGATTTCACAGACCGGAGGAAAACAAGCAGTCAGAGCTGATCTGAGGTCTGCTGTCCATCAGCCGTCTATGAGAGCCGGCTGTCAATCACAATCAATATTATGTTACGTTAATGCCTATTTCTCAACTCAGATGTTATCAGAATCATCTTGTAGTGTACTGTTTAGCTGTAAAATGAGAAAGTTTGTGACACGGTTTTGTGAAATCTCTTGAAAGAACGCCAAGTTCCGGGCACAGCCAATAGGAATGAGATTTTTTAAAGCCTGAAAACAGAGCCATGAGGAGGAGCAGAAGTCTAGTTTTCTCTAAGAACACTTGAATTACAATATGCTGAAAGGTTATAATGGAATTTTTGCCCAATGATGCCAAAAATATACTGCCTACTGCCACTTTAACAGTTAAAGTCCTATTTTTATGTGTGACCTTTTGAGTACCGTGGTCACAGAGCAAAAAAAATACAAAAGCAAAATATAATTCAAGTGCTGCAGCAATGTCAGTAGTCATTTAAATACAAAAGCCACAACCACTGCTACCTACAGACATGTAGTTATCAAAGTAATCCCCCAAAAAAGTTCATTGTAAATGCTTGGATTACTACAATTTCACACATTCTCTAATCTCACCGCTGTGATATTTGTGAAGAGAAATATAAATTGTACAACAGATTACTACAGATTGTTGACTATCTGCTCTCTTCTGTGCCTGTGGGCAGTCTGGTTTAAAAATATGATTCCCAATTACCAGCTTCTTCTGAATGCCATCTGTGACATTCAAGCAGGATGTTGCAGTAAAGTTCAGGCTTGTAGCTCACTATGCTACCAAGTAGAACAAATAAACACACATAACCTGGCATTTAGAACGAAATGAGACTACCAACTATTACCACAAGCAGCATGGATATTTACACTGCAGTGGTAAACTCAGTTATAGTACTTTCCTACAAGATATAACCTGGAAATGATATATTTTAAAATAAATAACACATATTTGAAGTTGATTTTAATTCAATTTCTCTGACCTTTCCCCAGATAATAACTTGACCACGTTACCATGGCGAGCTCTTTCACCCGTATGATGTCTGGCCGTAACACGGCAGTGATTTTGGCCAGCATAGGAGCTGGAACACTGTGTTCTGGATACCTTCTCAGTGACAACATTGCTGCTGCTGATGAGAGGAGGAGGCTCTATCCACCCAGGTACATGCATGTGTGTGTGAGTGTGAGGTGTTTTAGTGATGCTCTACTTTAGTGAAGCTTCTTTGTCCAAACACTAACTTGATAACTTTCTACAGCGCTGATTTCCCTGACCTGAGGAAGCACAACAACTGCATGGCAGCAGCCCTGACTCCAACCATTTATGGGCGCCTGAGGGACAAGAAAACCCCCAACGACTGGACGCTGGACCAATGTATCCAGACCGGGGTGGACAACCCTGGACACCCCTTCATCAAGACTGTGGGCATGGTAGCTGGAGATGAGGAGAGCTATGAGGTTGGAATTTATGTTTGCAGTGACTTGTTGTGTCATTAATTATAAAATGAGACGGAAACTGATTGTTTGATTTATCCCATCAGGTGTTTGCCGAGCTCTTTGACCCTGTTATCAAGGATAGACACAATGGCTACGACCCTCGCACAATGAAGCACCCCACTGACCTGGATGCTTCCAAGGTTACACCTGCATTTCTCTTAACTCTTCTGTTGTCTGCATCACATGGTCTCGTTCATCCATCACTTCCTGTTTCCACTCAGTGACCAGATACTTTCTCCTCATCAGATCACCTCAGGAATGTTTGATGAGCGCTATGTGCTGTCCTCTCGTGTCCGTACCGGTCGTAGCATCCGTGGACTGAGTCTCCCCCCTGCATGCTCGCGCTCTGAGCGCCGTGAGGTGGAGCGTGTGGTCGTGACAGCTCTGTCTGGCCTGAAGGGAGACTTGAATGGTCGCTACTACAGCCTGAGAGATATGTCAGACAGAGAACAACAACTGCTTATTGATGTTAGTGCATAATCACACACACACTGAGAGAAAAGGTTCTGTACTTTTTTTTTTGCCATCTAATGTCCCCCCCCCCCGATTCCTCTGTCCCTTTACTGGCCACTCAGGATCACCTCCTGTTTGATAAACCTGTGTCACCTCTGCTCACGGCAGCTGGGATGGCCAGAGATTGGCCTGATGCTCGTGGGATCTGGTAAGACTAGGAGAAACCCAGTCTAGAAGAAATACTGCTGTTTTTGTAGCTTACCTCAGTGTAGTTTGCCTAGAGTGCCTAGAAACGTAGGTTTTAAAGAGATGTGCCTCAGAGGTTTGCAGAAGAATTGTGTGCAGTCTTTCATTCACCGCCATCACCAGTGGCTGGTTTGTGCTGGGGACAGCTGCAGAGACATAAACACAAATAAGACAACTGTTAATCTGTGACCATCTTCATCCCATAACTTCTTGTAGTAGTGTCCTATTTGATGACATTTACCATTTTTTGGATACACAGACATCAGACACCATTAAGCACCACCACCACCACCGTACAGTGGGTTACAGGATCAATATGACTGGAGAGAAGTGGATTATACAGTAGAATTAGATTACACTGTTTTTCTGTAAAATTATGCAAGGACAGATTATTTAGTCCCCATAGCTGCGAGGCTTAAAATCACCAGAAAACAACAAGCAGATTCAGACTCACTCACTTAAAACACAGCATTCCAAAACTTGCACTTGCAGCTCCTCCAGACCCAAACTAATAGGTTATTATATTTACTGTTTTAATGCATTAATTTATCCTTTACATGCTTTTCAAACAGCAATTCTGCACTGGTCAAATTCCACTCTCCTCTGCAAATTCAAAATATCTTTTCTCATGCATCTCTTCTTCCTTTACCTCCATGACTTCAGGGTCATTTCCTTTTTGATAAAGTAGTTGTTGCTCCGACCCCCACCTCCCCACTGATACTGCAGGCATGTTCTCTGCTGAATGATTCAATTGTATCAGCAGATCAGTACTAACATGGATATCAAAACTTCAAAACCAGCTTTGAATTGGAGTTTAATTCTGCCTTCCTGGTTGTCTAAGGCACAACAACGAGAAGAACTTCTTAATCTGGATCAACGAGGAGGACCACACTAGGATCATATCCATGGAGAAAGGCGGAAACATGAAGAGAGTGTTTGAAAGGTTCTGTAGAGGTCTTAAACAGGTATGCCTGTCTCTATGTCTTCTTGCACAACCATGGCCCAGTGAAAATAACACTTCAGAAATCAAGAAACAGGGCCCAATCTGCTTTGCCTGAAGAGCATTGTATCTCCAGTCTGTTGTACTTATATTTTAAATGTGTGTTCCAAAAAGTTAAATTTAATGTCTTTTCTTGTAACTTTTAGGTGGAGCATCTAATTCATGAGAGAGGCTGGGAGTTCATGTGGAATGACCGTCTGGGCTACGTCCTCACCTGCCCCTCTAACCTCGGCACTGGGCTCAGAGCCGGTGTGCATATCCGCCTGCCCATCCTCAGCAGGGTAATGCAAGAAACAGTTCAACTTAAACGACACATATTTCCCTCCCTTATTGTAGTTCTCATGTATGAAAAATGATTTAATGTGTGTGATGTTTATGATCTAGGACCCTCGCTTCAAAAAGATCCTGGATAATCTGAGGCTACAGAAGAGAGGCACGGGAGGTGTCGACACGGCTGCTACCGGAGACACCGTCGACATCTCTAACCTTGACCGTCTGGGCAAGTCAGAGGTAAACACTCGAAGAGGAAGGCAGCAGCTGAAGTAAAAGTAGAAATGAGCAGCAGGCAAAGAGAGCCAGACAGAGGACAGCAGACATCCCAACAGGTGTAGGCTGCCAATAAGAGCACCCAATGCTGTTCTTTAATCTGTAATCCAGGCAGGGATGTGCCAGTTGAGGTTAGAAGACCTCTGTCTTCTGAGCTGAGCCTTTCCTGCTGCACTTCCTCACTGGCTGTGATGATGGCCTCCAACAGGCGCTTCCAATCAAAGTGTTAAAGGTCGTAGATAGTTAAGGTCAGGGTTATGGTTGTGGTTAGAGTCTGTCAATTACGTTCAAGCAGAGGAAGTCCTGCCTGAAAGGCTAAACTCAAGGGGCAAAATTCCCCTGGAGCTGGTGGGGTAGGGGATGATATGGGCATCACGTAGTCTAGTTAGTGAGCAACACACAACTGAGAATCACCAAGAACTTGAACTTAACGGTGCAGTGTGTTGGATCTGACGACAACTAGCGGTGAGGTTGCAGATTGCAAACAACTTCTCCAGAGTGCCAAGTGTGTAGGAGAACTACTGCCTACGCAAAAACGTTAAAACGCGAATGGCCCAATCTAGAGCCAGTGTTTGGTTTGTCCGTTCTGAGCTGCTGTAGAAACATGGCGGCCGGCTCTGTGAAAAGAACCCGCTTCTTATGTAGATATGAACGGCTCATTCTAAGGTAACAAAAACACAACGATTCTTATTTTCAGGTGATTATACACTAAAGAAAACATACTCATTAATATAATATTCTATTTCCGCCAATAGATCCACCTATATGTTACACACTGTTCATTTAGAGTGCTAGTGTACAAGTACTCAAGTACAACTAATGATATTTTACTGATAGTACGTAGAAGCATATGTACTTTTGTAAAACTCTTTAAAATACGAGAGCACAAAGTTCAAACTAAATTTTGCAATGGAATGAGAAAAAAAACTAAAAATATACAAAATGAAATGTAAGTAAAATTACTTTCATTTTTCTTTCCTGACTGCATACTGTGAATGGTTTATCAACGGTCTACTTTTGATGTCCAAAAACACATAAAAAAACATTCCCGCACACTGCTATCTTGTTTTATTCTACCTGGTCATGACAGCATTTCCCCCGGGTATCACTTTTGATATCCACTCATGAATGTGCAGTATTTTGTGGATGTAACTGCAAATGTAGTGAAGTTACTTGCAAAAAGTACAAAAGCTGGATTTAAAAATATGTTCAATTCATTCCAACCAAACCAGTTGATTTCACTTGTTTGCTTATATAGTTCTTTTAAAACTAAATAAAATCCTGCAGACTCTTGAGCCTGAACCTGTGTAACAACTATTACTACATTGATCATGTGATTTCTGACTCTAGTTATCATGCTTCCACAGGTCGAGCTGGTACAATTAGTGGTTGATGGCGTGAACTACCTAATTGAATGTGAGAAGAGGCTGGAGAGGGGGCAGGACATCAAGATCCCCTCCCCCATCCAACAGTTCAGGAAGTGAACGTCACCTCAGCTGGGAATCCTGGAATAGAGCAGGCGCTCCAACCGCTGGTCTTTAAACTGTTGGTCTTACAAGATATTCACGGCATGTATAGCACTGTACTGACTTACATGCACAATAAATGAATTACAT
>CAKAKR010066498.1:0-13608 GCA_916700685.1 Adelosebastes latens | reverse complement strand
ATGTAAGTAAAATTACTTTCATTTTTCTTTCCTGACTGCATACTGTGAATGGTTTATCAACGGTCTACTTTTGATGTCCAAAAACACACGAAAAACGTTCTCGCACACTGCTATCTTGTTTTATTCTACGTGGTCATGACAGCATTCCCACCAGAGATGGTGTCCCTCGGGTATCACTTTTGATATCCACTCATGAATGTGCAGTATTTTGTGGATGTTACTGTAAATGTAGCGAAGTTACTTGTAAGTGAAAGGTTACATAAGAAAAAGTACGAAAGCTGGATTTAAAAATATGCTCAATTCATTCCAACCAAACCAGTTGATTTCACTTGTTAGTTCTTTTAAAACTAAATGAAATCCTGCAGACTCTTGAGCCTCAGTGATACATTGTTGCCTAAATATCAGGACCGTAGTAGATCATTTGCAAGGATATAAATTCAAATGTGAGCTGAACCTGTGTAACAACTATTACTACATTGATCATGTGATTTCTGACTCTAGTTATCATGCTTCCACAGGTCGAGCTGGTACAATTAGTGGTTGATGGCGTGAACTACCTAATTGAATGTGAGAAGAGGCTGGAGAGGGGGCAGGACATCAAGATCCCCTCCCCCATCCAACAGTTCAGGAAGTGAACGTCACCTCAGCTGGGAATCCTGGAATAGAGCAGGCGCTCCAACCGCTGGTCTTTAAACTGTTGGTCTTACAAGATATTCACGGCATGTATAGCACTGTACTGACTTACATGCACAATAAATGAATTACATGTACACAAATTCTAAACACAATAAACTCTCTTAATGAACTGAGTTGTATTATTGGCACGGGTTTTACAATTCTGTTCATGTTACAGCATCCTTGGTCGAAAGCAAATAACAGTTTGAGGCCAAATTCTCCAATATTTCATTAAAAAAAATGAAGATGACAGGAAAGTCCCAAAAAATTGATTCAAATTTGTGTTCCATTTTTTTTTTTCCTTTAATCATCTCAGGTCCCCCCAGATTAATATTGTGATCCTTTGGAGGGGGCCCAACCCTTAGGTTGGGAACCACTGGGCTAAAGGACTAACACCACTGTTTGTCTATCAAATCCAACCAAGTCATATTTGTTTACCTCAAGTGCACACAAAGCATAGTGCATACTCACACCTCCCACTGCTCTGCTAGTTCCTTCTCTCCCTCAGACAGACATGTTGTTGTTAGGCCATGGACGACTGCCCAACTTAATAAGATGGAGCTATATTGGACAATGTCACGACCTTTGCAACTCTGTACTTAAGTGCTCAACCCCTGCTTGTCCTGACTCACAAAGAAGACTATACCACTGTTACTGCAGCATGTAGCTTCATATTCTTCTATGAAAAAGAAAAAAATAGCATTGGGAATAAAAGAAAATCATAAAAAAATGCTCAAAGGATGGATTACTCCTCAGCAGCTGGTGTTAACCTGACATTCAGACCTCACCTGCCTCCTATATTCAAGGCCTTTAATCCAGGGGTAAAAAGGCCAAGCTCATTACCAACAGACACCAGCCAGACCAAACAGAGGTGACTGGTTAACACTGCAGTAAATTTCATCTTATTTTGTTTAGACAAGAAGAAGTGGGGATTACACTTTATAAATAAAGGCATCCTGCCATGAGAAATTAGTGTTTTAATTATTTGGGTGAATGGCCCTTTTAAATCCTGCTGCTAAGAGAGTCTGTGAGTCGCTCTTCCTTTTCTGGCAGCAGATTAATGACGTAGATCTATTAATGCTATTAGAGATCTACACTAAAGAGCTCAGAAACTGTGTGTGTGTATGAGTGTGTGTTAGTAAAGAATTAGTGCTGCAATTATTACAACCCGAATGAGGCTGGGATTTATCTGATGGACGCTAAAATTGGATTTTCTGAGCAGGGTTAGTGAATAGTCAGATGGTATTTCACACAGAACCACTAGTGTTAAACAGGGATTTTCAACCAATTAGAGTGTATCATCAGCATATATACAGTACTTCTAGTAGGCCTACAAGAGACCATTTCTATAGCTATGATATGAATATTCTGCCATGGTCATTTTGGCTGTGTAAACATTGATTAGTTACACATTGACATCTCCAGGTGTGGCATCCTCAGTCTCAGCTTCACCACAGATGGCTCGAGTGTTTCTGGGTGAATGCTTTGCACAAACACTGGACACATATGTAGTTTCAACTCAAGTTAAGCAAACTCATATTGACACTGGAATGCTTTTGAAAAATAATTTGATGATGAATCGGTGGGACTGTAGAGACTATAAAACACACAAGGAAGTGGATAATGTTCATTTCACATCAGAGGTCCGACAAGTTTTCAATTCTGTGTGCGTTCCCATTTGATCAAAGACTCAAAATGAGGCTGTGTGCATCTTTGGCGTTTATCTGTATGATGCTGTCAGGAGGTAAGAGCAGTAAAGATGAGCGATCAGCACAGAAATTAATGCAGACATTCTGTTATTTTTGCCGGCTATTGTGAACATTTTGCATTCTCCTTTGCCTGCAGTGTGTGGGTTAAAGTGTTTCACCTGCTGGAGCGCAAACCCCGGAACCTGCACTCAGGTATGGAACTGTCCTGAACATTATGACCGCTGTGGCACCACCATTGGTAAGTTGAATTTACCACATGTGGCTTTAATATTATGTTATTATTATTGAATTATATTATTCTATACGGTGTGATTTGCCGAGTCTGAAGTGTAATTCTATGACACCTATCACATATTTTATCTTATTTAATGGAACTGTTCATGTCTTTCTGTTTTGCAGTGGCTGAAAATATGATCACCAAAGAATGCATGAGAAATGATGTGTGCAATAACGTGTATTCCGTGGGTGTCAGATGTTGCTCTGATGACCTGTGTAATGGAGCGAAACTAGCTGGAGTCTTTGTCCCTCTCCTTCTAGCGCCCATAGCCATCATTACACTCTTCATTTGAAGCTTAACGTCCTAATTTTTATATATTCATCCTGTAAAAATCTGCGGCGGTGCTTTGAGTGTTCAGACATGGAGAAAACATCCTGTTAATCAAAGATCTTGTGAGGCAAAAACATTTGGAGCCCTTGAAGAAAGACTTGGAAATCTAAAATCCTGGTGGACTATTATGAGGAATTTGCTTTTTGCATTGTAAATCTTTAATTATTCTGATACCTGTATAGTATAATTTCCTCTTATTTTTACTTATTTCCACATTTAACGGACACTGTGTATTTTTGAAATATTTGTATGTATAGAACAAAATGTACCAAATAAACGGGTGTTACAAAATAAATATTGATTTCTTTGAAAATACTGATGACAACTTTTGCTCATATTCAAACAACAGTTTTCCCTTCAGACTGCATACTGCCAGAGTCTTTTTGCTTGTTTTTAAAAAATCTAAAATCCTACAAAACCAACCAACAAAGCATAACTAGCTCACTTATCTATATAAGCTGCATTATAGAGGAAAGGACAATTTGTTTGGAAAATACTTCAATTGGTAAGTATGCCATGCATCATCATGTGTGTGGTTAATGAAACTAGGCAGTAGAGGGCAGTATAGGAGAAATCAACGGTGACACACAAACTCTTAAGAAAGGTGAGATTATTAGCTAGTAAAAAATGTTTCTTGTAACCAACCAAGTCTCACATTTTTATATCTAATATCAGTTCAGAGAATCTAGATATGAACCAAATGCATGTCATCATAACAACTGATTTACATTTATTTTTGGCAATTTGTTAGATAAAATATTTTATTTAACAGTCTGTGTAAATATACTTTTTACTCCACTACATTTGTCTGACAGCTGCAGTTACTTGTTACTTTACAAATGAAGATTTGTAAAAAATAAATTGGCAACTATTTAGATAATCACTTAAGTCATTTTTTATATAAAAACAATTCATGGTTCCCAATGTGAAGATTTGCAGATCTTCCTTTTAATCATTTAAATTTATTTTTAATAATTTTGAGGTTTTTCCGCATTGAGTACATTTTCCTGATTATACGTATATACTTTTACGTAAGTAATATTTTCAATGCAGGACTTTTACTTGTAGTGGAGTATTGTCATAGTGTGGTATTAGTACTTTTGCTCAAGTAAAGGATCTGAATAATTCCTCCAGCACTGGTTTTAATGTAAGTGCTCCATGTGGTGCTAGGGTTAGGTATTTCAAACTTTGTCAGTCACTTGTTTTAGGAACGTATGCATTGCATTTTGCCTGTACATAAATCAGGCAAATGTAATCATAATCTAGTTGAGTACAAAATAACACCTATGACTGATGTAAAATAACAAAATGCTACATTAAAAGCTGCACACCAATTATTTAAAGTGTACAACCCAATGGCAGCCAGGGGTCACAGTTTGATTTACTGGGGTAATTATATTGCAATTATATAATTAATGGACATTTCTGAAAATGAAGTCATAGCCGAGAAATGACCAACTGACCTGTGTGTGCACTTGTGAAAGAGCAGATCAAGACCACACCCAGCTGTTTATCACCTCTGGTCTCTATTCAAAGCGGTTTATTACACAGTGACTGACTGCATACAAATAAACTTACATTCCTTTGTTCAGTCGCTCTTGAGGTGATGTGGTCTTGCAAAATAAAAGGCCAAACAAAGCAACTGGGGTTTAACCATTATGTAATCACCCCAGTTTCAGAACATAACTCCTCTGTGGCTGTGTGTAAACTGTATCAGTTCACAGCACTCGAGTACGTCACTCTCTGATGTTTGTGGTTAATATCGCTTCATGTCATCAATAGCAGGAAGTAAAATATGTATTATTGTGAAAATCCATCCATAAACATACATTAAAAAACTGATTTTAACATCATATTTTAAATGAACTCTTAATCTATATTACTAATTAAGAATGTAATCACTGTAAAAAATACAGTCCTGTCTATGAGTCACGTCAAAGCAAAAAAAGAGCTATTGCACATTTCGACACTCAACTACTGTCATGTTGCCAATTAACTGAGCCGTATCAAATTGATAAATGTGACATATTTTCTATTATTGTTATTGTTTATATATAACTGCTGAGAATCCCCAAAATGATTCTGAACACATGCAGTTCAGTACAACTACATTTTCTAAGATAGTAAGTCATAACAGACTCTGATACATTGCATACTGTATAAGTAGTGTATGGGAAAATGTACCGTATGTAATTTGTTGCGATATGTTTGCTCTGGGGTCAGTTGCTGATGTTAACTTGTGAAGTAGATTGAGTTAATGCTCTTTAAAGAGGCACAGAGCTGAGGTCACATATGAACTGGTAGCTAATATGTTGAGCAATAAACACACAAGTGTGTTTGAATGCTCATTTATGTAAATAAATGCTTACAATCTTTATTTATTTTGCTGTGAAGTAATTATTGCTCTTTCCATCAGGCATGTAAAATGCATATATTTATATATCAGCAGGGGGTTTATTTGCTGCCGGTCTCTCCAACTTCCAACATGAGTCAAGCTGTCCAGTAAAAGGATCAAGATGCTTGATTTTTCTTTAAACATTTTGATTTTGTTATTTTTGCTGGATTGTAGAAAATAAAATTTGATCTGTTGTATGTTTGCAAACCGCAGATGCTGTAGAGTTTATTTCTCCCATCATTACCATTTCTTGATGAGCTACAGCTGATGTTATTCTAAAAGCAAATCTATACTCATGTGAGGAAACAGTTCTATCATTCTTTAAAAGGGACAGTCCTATTAAACATATCTAAACTCAGAAAAAAAAGTTTGGAAATCTGTGTTTGGTCGATTATTTCTCTGTTGTTACAATGCTAATTGGCATTGTATTTTACATCGTTGGAAAGCCTGTTTATTTGTGGCTGACCTGCAACAAATCCTGGTTGAGGAATGGAACAAAGAATGGAATGGAGCTGTAGAACAAAGCGCTACAGGAACAGCTTTGTTCCAGCTGCAATTGTTCATTTAAATAAGTCCTAACAGCTTTTGCACATAAACTCGGAAAACAAAGCTTGAAAATTTGTGTTTGGTGGGTTATTTCTCTGTTGTTACAATGCAAATTCGCATTGTATTTTACATCGTTGGAAAGCCTGTTTATTTACCTTCACAATGATGTCCAACTTGTAAGGATCATGCATTTGTGAGATGAGCAGCACAGCTGATTATGTGGGTAGCGCCGTAGAAAAATTTGCCAAAATGCTCTGCCAATGGTAAACAGTGTACTCTCCTGTTGGTATTGACTCTTGTTTTGAGTTGTTTGGTGGATTGGATGATTGAACTCTCTATCAGTAACAAGGAGCAAACAAGACATATTGGCAATTTTACACTTTATTCATTTAATACACCGTCAGGAGCCTCAGTAGAAGATCCATACGCAGCCACAACAGCCTGATCCACTTATATGCAGTAATTTCATTGAAAAGTTTTGTAATCTCCACAGAATCCCTGATATTTTAGTTAGCATTACAGATGGATCATATCGCTCCCTTAAGTAGTCCACCAAATAAGTTGGTGTATAAAATGTTATCGTAACCAAAAAAAACAACCCCCAAAACTATGAAAATATGATCCAGGTTGTAAAAAGCCTGAATTTTACAATAACAACATCTGGAGTTGTACTACTCATGCCACTGAAAACACATCCTTTTCACTCGAACATGGGTACAGGGTTGGAAAGAGTACTAGAATATTATACTCAAGCAAAAAAAGTACTGTTACTTTAAAGAAATTTCACTCAAGTGCAAACGAAGTTACTTTGGTAAAAATGTATTAAGATAAAAGTAAAAAAGTAGGTCAGTTAAAATGTACTT
Source organism: Adelosebastes latens (assembly GCA_916700685.1). Lineage (NCBI taxonomy): Eukaryota > Metazoa > Chordata > Actinopteri > Perciformes > Sebastidae > Adelosebastes > Adelosebastes latens. Next base: position 6,813 of record CAKAKR010066498.1, on the reverse strand, counting down.
TGAGTAAACGTTACTGCGTTAACATTTTTAAAAGTTAAAGGGGTTTTCAATTAGGCTATACTGATTATTAATTACACAACCACATTCCTCAGTGTAACCTTACTAAAAGAAACCAGAAAAGAGACAAAACTCAGACAATTAAGCTAAAATTACAGACAATAAATGGGTGCAACATGATACGCCCTGGAAACAGTCGCAGTTTGGTTAGGTTTAGGCACCAAAACTAGATGGTTAGGTTTAGGCGCATCTACGCTGGCTCATAGCTGTTAGCATGTTGTGCTAGCAAGATTCAAAGTCAATAACATTGCGTACGGTTGAAAAACAGTTAACAATTTAATTTAATTTGACAGTATGTTTAATAGCAAGACTAGCTCCAGCCATGTCACTGTCCCAAAATCAATATCAAGAGTGTCACAAACAAATGAGAGGCCATGTATACGGTTGACCGCAGCCTGAAGTAGCGAGTTGGATAGCAGATGGGACGTAAGATGATCACTTATGTGATTAATTTCACTGAGTACTTCTTGCAGCTTGTGTTACAGTCGCCACCCTGTGGTGTTCAGAGGATTAGGCACTGAAGGATTAACCTTACACTCAGCGTTGTAAATAAGATATTCAGATATTTTTGTAGCCAGCACTTCATTTAGCAACGTGAACAAAAAGTAGTAGGAGTCCATTATCAGGAATTGTTGGACACCATGCAGCCAATCAGAATTGAGTATTCACCCAGACCACCCATGGTATAAAAACCTGTAATGGGGCTGCCCCTGTGGCTTCAGGGTTAAGATGCCCATCATGCACACAATGAAGTCCAGTTTTCTTGCAACTTTCTCTCTTTCACTTCCTGTCATCTCTCTTCTGTCTATAATAAAGGCTTAAAATGTCCCAAAAATACTTGAAATAAACTAGAACAAGCATACAAATGTGAGCATATAATGTAGTAAAGAATTGCTCCACTGAGACCAGCTGTAACTTGAATGCATTATTAATAATAATCCAGCGATGTGCTCAAAAGAAGGAAGTTATAGGCTATACTCTCAAAGGCAGACCTCATGGCCCCTGGCTTAATTCTTTCTCTCTCTCTTTAATCAGGGGAATCTTGCTTTGCAACTTGTCCAAATACAGTTTTATCATTGCAATTCAATTTGTTCAACAAATGGACCGGTGTATCCCGACTTACCATCCATTTGGCACTGTCATACAAGGGTGAGATGTTGAGGACAAGCAATAAAGGACCTTCCTGTAAGAGCAAAAACTGTATGAATCCCCTACAAAACGTCTTGTACTGTATGCCACTTTAATGTCACCACAGTGTTAAGTCATTTTTTATAATAGCCCAAAGCAAACTATCATATAAAATACGCTTATGGAGAACAGCTCTTTGGGAAAAGAAAGGGAGAGAAAGAATAATTGCTACACAAGTAGCAGCAACAGAAGTATTCACTAACCAGTCCAGTGTGAATAATATCTTAAATAAACATCATTTCCTCTTTCTGTTACTTCAATGTTATTAATAACGCAAGCATGTCTCTTTCTGTACAGGGTCACATCTCATCCACGAGAACTTATGACCCCTTTTGGTCCGAAAAGTGACAAACTAATTTCCAGTCCACAATCACAGGCCACTATAAATACATCACAGAGTATTCAAGACTGCTGTGCCCAGTGCTAGATACAAATAATCAGACGTTATCTCTTTTGATGGCATCCAAAGTGCGTTCCATTCCCTAATGAAGACTGAAAATTGCGACACATCGAGCGAGAAAAAGACATCCGCTGGTTAATTGAATCATCACGGTCGAGCAGGTTTGAGATTAATTCCACGTAAGGAGGAGATCAAAAGCGAGCCAGTTAGAGGGAAGTCGAGGGGAATAAGAGCACTGAGGCTTGTGGGATAATCCCATTAAGAGCTGCACATTCATTCAGACTGAGGATCCACAGCAGTACAGTGTGTGAGAGATTAGGGCCGTGATGGAGTGGGGTCACAAGCAAACCTGTATTCTCACAGTTTTAGAACATTGTGGCGTATTATTCTGTGCTCTCAGTATTAAGCCTTTTTAATTATGATTTTTTGAGCCATGATCAGCCACTATGAAAGCTATTTCAGAGTTTGTCTCTGGAACAGATTGGATTACAAAAACGAAGAGAAATGCATGCGTCATTGCTTAATACTGATTGCCAAGGAAATATTTTAATACACTGGAATACACTTACGCATTTACATTGTACATGTACACACATGTGTCATTGCAGGGTATAGCAATGACATCATCTATGACCACACTGCAAGCTCTAATCTAAGATTAGACTTTATTCTTCTGGGGTCTTGGTTTAAGGTGTTTGTGCATGAATATTTATGTGTTAACATTGTGGAAGCAACTCACTTTAGCATCAGCCACAGAAACAAACTCTTCATTGGCAAGGTCACCTACTCAATGTCCAAATAACAGTATGACATCAGTGATTTTAACATACCACGTAGTATTTATTAAAACCATACACTACTGATGAAGGGCAGCAAAAGTCCACAGCCATGCTAGCGGCTGTGTGAGGCTGTTGTGCTTTGAGCTAAAAGCAAATGTTAGTGTGCTAACATGCTCACAATGGCAATGCTAACATGCTGATGTTCAGCAGGTATAATGTTTACCACATTCGCCATCTTAGTGTTATGTGTTGGCCTGCCAAGATTTGCTAATTAGCACTAAACACAAAGTGCAGTTGAGGCTGACGGGAATGTCATTAGTTTTGCAGGTATTTGGTCATAAAACAAAGTATTGGACCAATAAAAATGTGGACCTGATGATTCTGTTAGATGAAAAGTTAAGTTATTACAATTTATCCTCAGTGGGACATGAATGTCTGTACCACATGTCATGGCAATCCATCCAATTATTGTAGAGATAAAAGTGTTAAAATCACAAATGTCAACTTTATGGTGGCACTAGAGGAAAAGTCAGGGGATTACTAAAGTCATTAAAATTCATCCCGTCCGTACAAAATATCATTCCAATCCAATAGTTGCTGAGATATTCCAGTCTGGACCAATGTGGTGTCGCCAGCCTGGGTAAAAAAACAAACAAGATTTGAATCTCCTGTCTAGCACACCTCCACTATCTCTTTACAAATAACTTGCTATCATCCTTCAAACAGTTAAGATAAATTCAGCATAGGCAAAGAACAGTGTTTACAGTAGGCCATTTCCAAATAAGGAACTCTACCAAAGCAAAAATCTAAATAATTAATAACCCTAACTGAGTACATCTCCATTAATAAAAAGAAATATCACTACAAATACCCCAAAACGACTCTCCAAACTCTATAAAATCGTATCTACATCAGACCCCACTATATCATTACCAATAGGAAAGTAGGAAAAGGACCTCAATATCAATTCAGATAACAACTTCTGGACACAATCTGTAAATCCACCTTTCAAATGTCCAGAAATATGAATCTACAACTGATCCAATACAGTAGACCACGCAACTCACACAGGCCACAAAATGCACGCAATGGGATTCACAGTACTGCACACAGTGTGCACTTGGCAACCACGACAATTACATACACGCCTTCTGGTCCTGCCCCCTCCCCACCCCCGTTTCAAAGTTTTTGGAAAGAGGCTACAACTAAACTTTCAGAGTTTCTGGCATGTAACATTCTACTATCTTCTCACCTTCTCTGTGACCTGTCAGGATTGAGAATAACAGGCAATACATCTTTACTCTCGCCAAGAAAACTATTCTCCTCAACTGGAAATCCAGACACCTGCTCTCCATAAAACAATGGCTGAACGTCCTCTCAGAACATATATCACTAGAGCTAGCCTCTGCCAAACATAATAATCAAATCATGGAATTCAAACAAAATTCCTCATATCTGACCTCAATCTGCTGGGGTGCTAAATGCCACCCCATTACTACTATCGTCTTTATACTACAATCCCACCCCTTACCCATATACCCCATTTTACACAGTTCAACCATCCATTATCTGTAACCGCTTAGCCTATTCAGGGTCGTGGGGGGACTGGAGCCGATCCCAGCTGACATTGGGCGAAGGCGGGGTACACCCTGGACAGGTCGCCAGACTATCACAGGGCTATCTTACACAGTTAAAGAAGGAATTATTATTATTGTTATATTTTTTTATGTCTCTGTTCTATGTCTGTCTGCTCTTTAGTTGCTGTTGTTTGTCTGCTTACATACATGTGTCATTGTCTACTCTTGTGACTTTCTGTTGCCTGTTTATTTGTTTGTTTGTTTATTTATATATGTTTATTTATATGTAAATATGACTATGATTATGATCATCACTGTAGGAGCCAAAATGTGTATTTAGTCTGTGTTGTGTTTAGGCTGCACACGTTCGTTTTGGATACTATCACTTCCAGTAATTGGCACAGGGGTGTGATTTCACTTTATTTACCTGTGCACTCGGACGGTGAGAAGGGGACAAAGAGGGTGAGTTAGGCTCCGATAGTTTCTGTTGACCGTCACCTACTTTATTTATTCCAGTACGGTTAGCCTCTTAGCGGCTTAATAGTAGTCGCTACAATCACTATTTGTATTATCATATGTCTTTTTTCTTATTGGCTACTAATTTGAAAAGAATAAAATCAAAATCAATTTAGTTAATTTAAGATGGGGGGTGTTGACGGGCCAACAAAAACAAAAAAAAAAGAAAATGTCAGCTTACTCACCAACTGCCCTGATCGAAAATAACAGTGGACAACAGTTGCTTCTTAAGGCAACTCATTGGTATGTGAATGTGATACAGCTTTGCTAAAAAAGAAATATTCTTCCTGATAAATAAACGTTAAAAACCCAGTGCCCCACAAGCACATCACATATTGTATTTCAAGCTGCTCTCATACATCCTTCGTAGCTATACCTACAAAAAGTAATGCACTGTAATTCGAATATATCCCACACAATTTGTGTGTAATTCACGTAATATTGAAGCAAGAAATATAAAGAGAGGAGAACGCCACGTAGGGAGGAGGTCAGAGTGGATGGGTGGGTCAAACAATACCAGACTTTATGTCCAGAAGACCGGTGTTTGTGTCCCGTGTGAAACCAGAAGTCAACGTAGTAACTTCTGTACTTAATTAATGCCACTTCCGGAGTTATTTTAAGCCAAACCACAATCTTTTCTAATTAAGTAGTTTTCTTGCCTAAACCTAAGAAAGTTGTTTCCTGTGAAGACGGAAGTTTATTTTGAAAAGACTGTATGCATGTAACAAGTGGAAATTGACACGTGTTGCTGGACATTCGTAGGAAAACACATGAAAAAGGAGGAATAACTTTTTTGTGAGATATCATACGAACCGTTGTATGAGAATACGTTGCGTATTTAGCGCTGGACTAGACTAAAGAACATTCCCATGTTCTCAGATCAGTGTCTATGGGTAGAATAGATGGATCCTGCAGAAGCATACCAGTAAAACAAACACCAAGTGAGCATGCAGTTCTATAATGAAATGGAAGAACGCTCATAAAATAGGAGTGACACACAAAAACAGAACTTTAAAAATGTGCTTTATCATGCAAGTCATATTTATTTTTAAATTGTCAAGGCATTATAAACACAAGAGACAGCAGAGATGTAAAACCTCCCGAAGAATACTGAAACCGATATAAACTGAGGGAAGGTTTGAAATTAATGCTGGTGCCAAGAAATATAATGTGTCACAGATTTTCTTGACAAACGACTAAAAAGAAAATGATTAAATCCTCCATGAATTCAATTCAATTCAAATAAATATTCTGTGATCAAAGCGAACATAATTAGTACTCTAAATAAAATATTTGGCAAAAACAATACAAAATATGTATTGACGGCATTAGTCAAATTGGTGTATTTACAGAGAGATGGATGACTGTGTGATTGTGTGTGTGTGTGTGTGTGTGTGTGATCTCATTCCACAGAGCAGAAGTTTTCCAGAGCGTTTTCCCGGGTCTTGGGGAGCTCACGCTGTTCCAGTAGTCGGTACTGGAAGGAAACACGGTTGATATAGTTCCCACTGGACACCAGCCTCACCACCGAGTTATCACAACCAATCTTCATCTGGGCTGAAGGGCCAGAGAGAAAAACAGATACTTTACACTGGACCACATGCAGAGCATTCTTGTTCTCTAGCCAGCCCTTCTAAGCCTGGTTATGACAAGTGTATGTGTCTTTGTTAGGTTTGTGAAGTGCATCAATCCACCAATATCACGGTAAACCAATAAAGATAATATATACTGGAAAAACAAAGTTCGGAAACTTGTGTTCGGTCGATTATTTCTCTGTTGTTACAATGCTAATTGGCATTGTATTTTACATGGTTGGAAAGCCTGTTTATTTACCTTCACAATGATGTCCAACTTGTAAGGATCATGCATTTGTGGGATGAGCAGCACAGCTGATTATGTGGGTAGCGCCTAAGAAAAATTTGCCAAAATGCTCTGCCAATGGTAAACAGTGTATTCTCATAAGGCTACCAGGAAGCCTGCAATGACTGCCCTTCACCGTCAGGCCCATTTGCGCTGGTGTCGACAACACAGACAATGGAACCTGAACATGTGGGGGAATGTCATGTTCAGTGATGAGTCCAGGTTCTGTCTGCGAAAGTTGGATGACAGGGTCAAAGTATTGAGACGACGCGGAGAACGCTTTGCTGATTGTTGCACCGATGGAGTAACAGCTTTTGGTGGGGGCAGTGTCATGGTGTGGGGGGGCGGCATCTCTCTCACTGGCAAAACAAGGCTTGTCATCATTGAAGGCCATCTCAATGCAGGGAGATATCAGGATGAGATTCTGCAGCCAGTG
>CAKAKR010066497.1:16033-38724 GCA_916700685.1 Adelosebastes latens | reverse complement strand
ACTAATTAATTAAATTATTTTTATTTTATTTTTTCTGTAACTTTACCTCTCGGGGTGGGAGGAAGGCTGGATCTGTCTCTGTGTGGGAGTGGGAAGCGACGTGTATGTGTGTATATACTGTATGTATGCACATATTAAATGTTAAATGTAAGATATCATTTTTTTGTTTTGTTACGTGTTTGAAAAAAAGGTAATAAAAAATAATTCCCCTGCCCCAAAAAATGAAATGTGCATTCAATCTGTCTCAGTCTGAAGAACTGCAGGCTCCACATTGAGCACCACTTCACATTTAACACCAGACTGTATTATAAGAGCTGTTGCTTTGGTTAAAATGACAGATGTGACCAAAGACAGACAGACAGACAGATGATGATGATGATGATGATGATGATTACCTTTCCCCTCGCAGCCTTCTTCCTGAATCCTCCTGACGGCTGCTCTGCCCTCCTCTCTCTCGTTCCCAGCTGGAGGTGATGGAGATCACAGACACTTGGTGGGCTGATGTCCAGCAGTTTATCTACTTCAACTCAACCAGACTGGCTAACAGCTCAGCTTTCATCAGTCATTCTTCCTCAAAGTTATTAACCCTCGTACAGGTCTTTTTAAAATAATCCACACAACGTGCACCAACTATCATGTAAACATTATAAATACATAACATAATGGGTTCCATGAGATCCAGATCTCACACTCTCTCTCTGCAGTCCAGCTTTCATTTGCACGTTTCCTCCTCTTCATATTAGAAACCACGACGTTTGAATGTACAGTAGGGCTGCACCATTATGGCCAAATCACGATTATTTATCACGATTACTCATTGATTTTAGCGACAACATATTTTTATTACTGCACTTTCACATTAAAATAAACAGAGAGCTGCTTTCACTTCTATGCTGAGCTACATTCCTGCTAATATACAAATTAGGGCTGCATGTTGGAAAAAACTGACATTTTTTCCTGCTATATATATATATATATATTGCAATATGATGAAAAAAAGACAGGAATATTCACCCTACCCTTTTGTTAGCTACATTTTAAAGTATCCATATTCTGGGCCCTGCGTTGTTAAGCCACTCTGTAAATAAAAACTGTATTTTACACAGTTACGGCGCTCAACTGGTGTCTTCGTTTGACATATCTATTTCAACGTAAAAAGTTAAAATGGCAACATTGCAAATGAAAGTTGGACTGGGAGAGGTGGACTGCAGAGATGTATTAACCTGTGTCATGTGATTGGACAGTATAGCCTACCTATGACAACATGCATGCCAAGGCTTGCCAGGTGTCTCGCTGTCTCATAACCCATTCCTCTGGTACCCCCAGTCACAATGGCAACCCTTCCATTCTGCTTGGGTAAGACTGTGTGGGAGGAGAGAGGGACCACATGAGGAATCAGCATCATTAATGACAGGTAAATGTAGTCACATAAACTATGTGGACTAAATGATCGATCAATGAATACAATTAATTAGGAATTGTGATTGTATTCATAAAAATGCATCAATACAAATGGGAAGTTTGGACATCAACCAGTCAGGCAAATGTTGAAAACAAAATCTTTACTTTCATACATGCACAGCAAGACATTTTTATCATCCACAGTTAATGACGTTAAACAGGAAGGACTTACAACATCCATCCCATCCTAAAGAATTCTAAAATTATGATTACAGATTAGTTTAATCCAGTATGAATATATTATGGCTGGTTCTGCTGTTATGTTTATTGTACAGATTTTGACAGAATAAATGCTGTGATGAAGGAAAAATCTGATGCCAAACCACAGCAATTTCATGATTTTGCAGTAGCAACATAAGAAAAGTTATTTGTATAGTTGATTTATAGGCTTTAATACACTCCCCCCATCTCCACAGACAAGAGATTGATAATCTTCTCATCTCACTCTGAAAGAATGCAAATAAGCATTTCCCCCCAAAATATTAAAACAAATCTTTTAAAGTGACTGGGTGAGACATAGCTAGGCCAAACTTTTCATACAGATTATAGGCTAAAACTCAAAGAAAGGTTATCAGCGGTTATTACCATTTTCCTACTACTGACCGATACACCTCCATAATAGTTTTAAAGGGCCAGTGTGTAACATTTCGGGGGATCTATTAGCAGAAATGGAATATAATATTCATAACTATATTTCCATTAGTGTATAATGACCTGAAACTAATAATCATTGTGTTGTCATTAGCATAGAATGAGCCCTTCGTTTCTACATAGAGAGTCCGCCATGTTGCTCCGCCATGTTTCTACCAGGGATGTCACGAGAACCGATACTTCAGTACCAAGTTGATGCAAAAATTCTAAAAACGTGACGGTGCTCTTTTTCTACAGTGCCGAAGGTATATATACTATATACTATATACTTCCAATTTAGCAAAGCACCTCAAAGACAGACATCCAGATCTGTTCAAAGAATTCAAGGTGAGTGAGTTTCAATTCATGTTAACGTTAAATTAACTTGTTATCTTTATCCTGATATAGCCTACACGTTACCATTATTTTTGTTTGAGATAGCTGGCATTGTTTTGTAGCCAACGCTTGTAATAGCAAAACGCTAAAGGCTTCCGTGTATTGGCTAACGTAATGTAACCAAAGCTCGTAGTAGTAGGCTATCGTCCTAACCGGTCTGTGTCATCTGTTATCAAAATATAACATTATCATTTTAAATAAATTCACTGGTATTGGTATCGACTACTAGATTTCTGGTATCGTGACATCCCTAGTTTCTACAGTACTGAACAAACCAAACTCTGGCTCTAGAGAGAGCCTTTCACGTTTTTATGTTACCTGAAGGCCACCATAGTTCTCTGACCCACTTGTGAAACTGTGGTAACGTGAGCTGCAGAGTTCTAAACCGTGGTACAGCCAGCCGCCGTCAGACATCCGTTGCTCCTAAAGTAGTGTTATTATGGTATGGATGGCCTCTTGAGTGAAGCCAACGGAGTTACCACAGTTTTGCACTCTGCGCCTCATGTTACCGCAGTCTTGGAAAGGGAGGAGTGAGCGGAGGGGTATTCAGTTCTACACACTGTACATGTAGGCCACACAGCATGCAGTCATCAACATCACACAGTCATTCAAGTGGCTGGCCCAGACTGCAGTTTCCCTTCCAAACATTGTCCAAATCATCTTCACAGGGTTCAGGCTCATAGTAGCTCCGTGAGTTCTCATACAAGAAGACCTGCTGATCTACTAAAGCTGGAGCTATGCGGTTCCTTTTCCCACACAGAACTGTCCCAGAGGAGCTTAACATCCTGTGACAAGGTACACTCGTGGCGGGAACACACCAGTACTTCTGGAGCACCTTGGGGAGGGTGGGGAACAAGGGTGCATGACTCGACCACCACAGTAAAGGGTCTTCATTCAGACCTAGGACTCTTTGTGATTTGTAGTTGCTCAGCTCCTCTACCACCTGTGCATGCAGCTCCTCCTGGCTCTGGTCTGTATCAGACTGACAAAATATGGCAGCCAAAGGGTTGTCTTGGGTTGCACTGCTGGCAGATTCTCTTAGAGGTGTCTGCTTCTTGCAAGGTGGTTCGTCAGATACCAGGGTGAAATCATCTAGGCATGGTGGCTCCGCCATCTGCTTCTCAAGGATTGCTTTTGCCTCCTCTATGATGTTACTCTCAACTTTGGAGCGCTCCTGCGTGGACAGGAAAGGCAACTTCTTGTATCGAGGATCCAAAAACGTGGCAATGTTGAGGAATGTTGAAATTTCTTGCGATAGCTGTGTATTCTGTGAATAGGTGCTTGATAGGACCTTTGAGATGACCTCTTTGGTCATGCTGATCTCTTTGAGGTCCCCTTCCTTGATCTTGAGGGTGGTGTTCAACAGCATATGAAGCACGGGCCTAACCATGCTGATGGTTGGGTACTTGCAAGAGGTGATCATGTTTGCCACAACTTTAAAAGGCTGGAGGACTTCAATCAAGCCCTCTAACGAGGCCCAGTCAGGGCCATTGAAGCTGAAATGATGACTGCTGGGATTCTCTAGAAGTGTTGCAGTTACAGCAACCTGTTGCTCTTTCAGTCTTTGTAACATTGCCAATGTGGCCAACCAAGACCTCCCCCTGTCTGTGATGAGTGCACACTGAGCGAGGCCATGCTGCTTCTGTTTTTCCCTCAGCAGATACACTGCCGGTTCTCTGAAATGATCAACCAGTTTGCGGCAACATCCCAAAAAGCTGTCAACTCGCGGCATCTGGAAGGCTTCATCCATTGCACGATTGACGGTATGTCCAAGGCAAGGCATTTCCACTGACAGGTCCAGGAGTGAGCACGCTTTCACAATGTCCACCGAACCGCTTGTGGTGGCACCGCTGACTTTATGAGTTATCCCCCACTCAACAAATGCTTCATACATCGCTCTGGTGATGTTCTCGGCCGTGTTGTCCTCTTGTACTTCAAACGTTTTAAGACACTTGTTGGTCATAGAGAAGCCAGTAGTACTGTTGTAATTAACTGAATGCACAGCAAGTGAAATGTATGTCCTATTCTGGGTTTGGCTTTGCCAAAGGTCTGTAGTAACGCCACAGTTCATAACCCCAGCAAGCTCACTAAAGACCATGTCCCGGGCACGGCAGTACATCTGAGGAAGCATTTTAACCACCAGGTCGCTTTTGCTCGGTGGAGTGTACCCAGGATCGATGGTGTTCATTAAGGTCTTGAAAGTAGGCTCTTCAACTATAGATACAGGGTATAACCCCTCACAGATGAAGTTGATGACAGCTATCGTCAGATCATTGTGTCGTCTGTTTTCATAGTATAAACTCTGCCTTAAGTTTGTGTCCTGGGAGTGTTGCTGAACATGTACACCTGAAGGCTCGGTCTTTATCCTGGAGAACGCCGTGGCAAACGCCTCGCGCATCTGATCCGTGTTGCTCTTCACAAACTCACTAAACTCTACGGGGTGGTTCTTTTCAAGGTGGTACGAAAGATTGGACGTGTTTCCAGAGTAAGCGATTTGACTCATACATACGCGACAGTATATCCGTTTCCAGTGCAATATGCAGCCATCTGCATCTGTGTCAAAGCCAAAGTACTTCCAGACTTTGCTTTTTGCCCGTGGGTGTGCGACCAGATTGAGACCGGAGCATGAAGGTCCTGAACTTTTACCCTCCATTGGTTCCTTTGGTAAGCTATCCACTTACTGAGCACCTAGCAAGAATAGTGAAATACACATTTGAGCATGTTGATAAAAACATTATAGCCATTTGTGAAACTACACTGGGATAGGATTCAGCTATGCTTACATGTGCACAAGAAACTATCACAGTGAAAAGAAGTCAGTTTGCAGTATTCTGATCTACAAAAACACAGTTTATGTACACTCAGTTTCCAGTTTGTTAGGTGTTGTAAGTGGCGTTGGTTTAATTGTATGGTCATTTTGGCAGCTCCTGTTGAATTATACTGTGTTATACTGACAACGTTTCAAATATTTTGCCCATTATATGATCCAAAATGATCATAAAGTTGAATCAACTCCTCTCTAAAATGGTTTGAACAAAAACTGAACAAGATAACCTTCATGAAGGGAGGATTTATTGCTGTATTAGACCGCTCTAGCTTTAGTCAGGTGTACCTAATAAACTGGCAACTAAGCGTAAACAAATGGTCTTTTAATTAAATCTGTCTCTCTGCCACAATTTCTAACCAAGACTGGCATATTTCAAGTGTATTATAAGTTGTGTTAGTTTATTGTAAGTAAGTGGTATTACAACATGTTACAAGACCAATTCAGACAGGATGGAGGCAAACAACATTTCTATTATTCTGTTCTATATTACCTTATTTTCTATATACTACTCTACTTTCTATTACTCCGAATGCAATATCACACTAAGGACGGAAGAAAAACTGAGCCTGAGTAGGTTCGGCGCACTTTGAACTTTAAGGTTGGGGGGGTTCACAAAAAAAAATCTAGAGGTAATGTGATGTGTACAACGCAGAGAGGTGTACTGTATTGGGATGTTTGTAGCCTACATATTACAAGCGTAGGTGACAAAATCAGTTTGATTGCATTGTTTTCTATTCGAATGTCCGACTCCTAACTGGCCGCGAGCGACGAAGCGCCGCTTTGAGCTGAACTTTTGTTTGAAAGCGCCGAGACGGACAAGGAACATATGAGTGGTAAAGTTGAAATGAGGAGTTATATGATACGATACCTCCTCATTTCACTATAAACACCTAAATAAGGTGACAGCTGGGAGATCACCAGGAAATAAAAGCTCACTTTTGCCTTGTTCTTTATTTCATGGGCTATTTTACTATGACATACTTGTATATATATATTTTAAAAAAGCATTCGAATACTGATTTGGATATCAATTACCATGGCAACTAGGGATGCACCGATACCGATACCAGTATCGGGTCCGATACTGTGCTCATGTACTCGTACTCGCAAAACGGCTCCGATACAACGGCACCGATACCACTTTACGGCAGCGTGACGTTACCCTCTCGTCAGCGTCTTTCGGGTTCTCACGCTCTACCTCCCTGACGGTGTGGGCGATGGGCTGAGGTGGGATCCCGATCCCGCGCACCACCGGCCCCCACTTTCATTGCGCCACGGGGGTTTTGCTTGCACCCTCTGACTCGCGCGTGCGTTAGACTCCTTGATCCGTGTTTCAAAACGGGTCGGGTGGGTTGCCGACAACGCCGCAGGCCCCTGGCGCCTTTTACGTGGGCCGCGGCACGACGCGGTTTGGGCGCACTGAGGACAGTCCGCCCCGGTCGACAGTCGCACCGGGAGCAGGGAGCCCTGTCACGGTGTGGCCAGGTCCGGGTGGGGAGCGCTGTAAAGCTGCAGCCATGAGCCTACTTCGCCCCGAGCCTTTCCAAGCCGACCTAGAGCCGGTCGCGGCGCACCGCCTCGTATGCGGGACTCCCCAGCCTGCCGTGTGTCGCTCACACCCTCCAGCTGGCTGTTAACGAGGGTCTTTTGGCACAGAGAAGTACTCGTATCGGTACTCGGTATCGGCGAGTGCCCAAATGTAAGTACTTGTACTCAGTCTGAAAAAAAGTGGTATCGGTGCATCCCTAATGGCAACGGCAGTAGTCAGCCCTACTAAAACTATAAAAAAGAAAGAAAGAAAAAGAGCCAGAGCCAGAGCCAGGCTGCAAAACTGGAATTTTTCCATCACAAATCACGAGCCAGTCAGGCGTTATCTTCTAGTCACGGTGCGGGATATTCCACATGAATAACAAGAATTTGGGAAATCCTCTTATTACAGCCTGCATTCTTCGTGAGATTAAGAGTGTGTAAACCTCAAATCCAAACCCACATTTAACACTGACTGACACAATCGTCCTTTTGTGTTAAAGTGGAGCACATTACCGGAGTCTCACTCTACTATCACATGCTTCCACGCACATTTTCATTTCGGATTTATGGTTTTAAATTTAGATGAAATACAATATCACTTCAGTGTGAGTGTGCATTAAGAGCATTACTACCAGGTAGCAGCTGTGAATGTGTTCTTTGTTTTACAGTGTTCTGCTGCTTTCAACATCCGTCTGAGCAGTTTATGTTTGCATACAAGCGCTACTATATCGATATCGTATTAGTAGTACATTATTAAATGCACTTAAGGTCAACTTTTTTCTTCATTGCAAATTGGATTAGAAACCCTTTTTGAATGCCAAAATGTCATAAGATGTCATCAGATCAGGCAAGGCAAAGTTCAATCCTCACTGATATGAACCTTTTTCCTCACCTGCCACTGTGGCAGGTCACTGAAAAATTCTACCGGCCACTCAATTTTTTTATTTGCCACTTCTAAAATCTAGGTAGAACGCTTTAAAATTGTAAACACTGAGTCAGTGGTACCAGACCGTAGAATTATGCAATATATCATGTAACTCTAATACATGACTATATTTGGTAGCACTTCATTTTACAGGTCAGCAAATATCATGGTAATTAGGTGATAATTAGCAAGTAACCTATTCAAAATTTCTGTGGAATTACTGGCAAATTACCCCAATATTTAACACAAAATGTATCGAAAATTACTTTATTATAAACATTATTTAATAATTATGTGCTAAAATAGCATATAATGGTTAAAATGGGGCCCTTAGGCTTGAGAAGCGGCTGCTCTTCATCGGAGGTGGAAAACCAAAACTAATAGAAGAAACCGTGATCACCGTTATGACTTATTGTCTCCACTAATGTAACCTGGTAGCTGATGTCATGATTCAGGGAGGTTTTTAAAGAAATTTCAAATAAGTTATTATGCTAATTATAATCTATTTATCAGCAGACATGGAAATAAAGCATATCAATTAACTCTGTATTCTTTTCCTGGAAATGTATTAAATAAATTACCAGCTATTGAGAAATAGTGGAATATAATTATTAAATAATGTTTATAATAAAGTAATTTTAGATACATTTTGAGGTAAATATTGGGGTAATTTGGCAGAAATTTCAAAGAAATTTCAAATAGGTAACTTGCTAATTATCACCTAATTACCATGACATTTGTGGAGCTGTAAAATGAATTGTTAACCTATATGTAATTAAGATTTTAGAATTGATTTTTAAAAATAATATTTCTTAATATAAAGAAAACCTTTTCTGCCATGGTGGCAGGTGACCTGAAATTTTTGCTAATTTTTTGCTAATTTCATTCCCTGCTTCTATCATAATGTTCTAAGCTGTTACAATCCATTTTAAATCATTATTTCATGTTTATTTCTGATTTATGACTAGATCAACTTGACACACAGTGCTGAGCTGCATCTCATATTAATCTCCAGGTTCCCAGCTTTCAGATGATGTACACCACTTCTATGTGACATCTACTGCTGACCTGCTATCTCCCCCTAAAGGTCCAATATTATGCTCATTTTCAGGTACCTACTTGTATTTTGTGTTTCTACTAGAACATGTTTACATGCTTTAATGTTCAAAAAACACATTATTTTTCTCATGCTGTCTGTCTGAATATACCTGTATTTACCCTCTGCCTGAAACGCTCCGTTTTGGCGCATTTCAACGGAGTGGCAACGGAATTGCGTTGCTAGGAAACAGCTTGGGTCCATGTTTACATCCTGTCAGCTGATGTCATTCACATACACTGCAACCAGGAAATAAACTGGGACACATTTAGAATGTTTACGTTTAAAACTGTGAAATGGTCTAAATATTGTAGATTTGTGACATCACAAATGGACAGAAATCCTGACAGCTTGTTTCAAACGCACAGTTTCTGAATACGGGCTGTGTGTATTTCCCTGTGGATTGAGTGTTTCGATACTTTCACAGTATTTATATAGGACTTTAGGCTGCTTTATAATAATAAAAACATGAAAATCTCACTTTTTTTATAATATGGGACCTTTAAAGACCCCCTAAAGAAGACTTAGACTAGACTACAGCGGCTCTATTGTGGGTCTCAGAGGGTTAATACAAATCTCAAACTTTATCACATTTATGCCGAATTGACCAGAAGACACCACTGTTAAACAATCTCAGCTCAGGCTCCATCAACTGTGTTCATTTGTAGGCAAAATAAGAGAATATATCTTTAAACTGTCACTTTTCTAACGCAGTCTGGCGCAGAAACAAGATCAGAGATTAATTAGTATTAAGCAGAGTAGCGGACAGTTTAGTGAACAGAAGCTGAGCTCACCTGGTAGAGTAAAAGATGTGTTGAACATCTGGTAGATGAGGACTCGGATCCCGCAGTAGTAGAGCCGGAGGAGAGGCACCAGCACCGACTGCAGCCACATGTCTTTGTTTCCGGAACCGAGCAGCTTCCTTTCCGAGTGCGTCACTTCAATGAGTCCGGCTGGTGCGCCCTGCATGGTGGGGTTTATCTCTCCATGGTTCCGCCTCCGAGGAAATTGTGTCACAGGATGCAAAAAAAACAAACTGATTAACTGTTTAGACAAAGAGGCTTTTCTGTTCATCCTACTACATTTATGAATGCATTAGACTGTAACTTACTGTACTCTGAATAATTGATGTGGTGGAGGGGGAAACTTTTGGGAAAATCCACTATGAACTCATGTAGTCTATCACAAGCTAAGCAGCCATATCAAATAAAAGACCACACAACAGTGTTTTTCTACATAAAAAAAGTCATTGTGAGGTATATAAAATGTTAGTGTACCCAAATACAAATTTATATAGCTTTTTTCAACGTCATTGTGAGGTAAATATAGGGATAGTTTAGCCGCAATGCAATGGAGTGAGAAAAATCATTTTTAAACCAGTTGCAGTTTGTACAATAAAAGTTAATTAGTGAATTTGAATGTGTTTTTAACATGTTGTCCCAGGGTTGTTTTGCAACATCTGACTCCTTCCATTCAAATAAATGTTGTGAACCATATATGTCATATGTAATCATCTTCAAATGGTGGGGGTAATTTGCAGACAGATGTAAGTTTAAGATATACAATGTTGGTTGGTGTAGTCCAATAATAGTCTGAGTAACTGAGAGAAGTGTTGCAACCGTCCCCAGTCTCCCCTAATATAGGATCTCCTGGAGAAACATTATGACCACCTGTCTAATATTCAGTTGGTCCCCCTTTTTGCTGCCAAAACAGCCCTGACCCGTCAAGGCGTGGACTCCACTGGACCTCTGAAGGTCTGCTGTGGTATCTGGCACCAAGGCGTCAGTAGCAGATCCTTTAAGTCCTGTATAAGTTGCGAGGTGGGGCCTCCGTGGATCGGACTTGTTTGTCCAGCACATCCCACAGATGCTCCATCGGATTGAGATCTGGAGAAATTTGGAGGCCGAGTCGACACCTCCAACTCGTTGCCATCCACATGATGTAAAAGAAAATTCATCAGACCGGGCCACCTTCTTCCATTGCTCCGTGGTCCAGTTCTGATGCACATTGTAGGTGCTTTTGGCGCTTTTGGCTCCAAGTTTTGGAGTCACATGATATCAAGTGAACACGGTATGCAGGCTAAAGATCACAGGCTGACATGCTGTTAAATCATTAATATAAGGGCACTTTTCATTCAAGCTCGTTAACAAAACAACAGCATCATTCTAGCAGCTTATCAGACACCCTCGGGTCAAATGATGATTTGGTTATTCTGACATTCTGACTAGTTAACAGCAAATGTTTCTCCCCAATGGTCACAGACCGTCTCACCAAACTAGAGTCTATTTTTCCTGTTATACACATGGATAACTACATTTTGAGGTCCAAACCAACCCCATCTCACTCAGACAGTTGTTTCTACCCTTCTTTTAATTAGCGGAATTTTTCATATTTCACTGGTTAATTATGTTTTCTGTAAATTGCAACACAAAGGTCCACCGCCTGCTAAATTCTGAATCAGTTCAGATCCAAAGATTCTTCCAGACGTCCTGCAGACGTGGGAAGTATAACTTTAATAAGTGCTGAACTGAATTATACAAATAATAGAGGTGAGATGTAATTTCACAATAACCCAGAGAAGAGTGAGGGCGTCTCCTCCAGGACTCATTCTAACCAACCACTAATTGTTCTGTTTGTTTTTAACTAATCTGTTTCTGTCAGGTTCAATAACAATATTTTTTTTCGCAATACACCTTTTGTAAGAGCCCCGTGAGACGGCCACACCCTGTCAGTCTGCTGTTTAAAGGTAGCTGGAGTCAGGGCTGCAGCTCATCTACTCTACTCTACTCTACTCTACAGTATACTGAGCTGAGCTGCAGTCAAGATGATGTCTGGTCTGAGAGTCGCTTTCCTTCTACTCCTGGTCACTGGAACAACAGTAAAAGGTAAGATATAGCTTTACACTATACTATCATGTTATGTTGCTTGTTATAGGTCAGGGGTCAGCAACCTTTACTATCAAAAGAGCCAAAATCTGTCTGGAGCCGCAAAACATGTGAGCATTGTGATGAAGGTAACACAGCTTATAGTCTAAGTATATAGTATATAAGTCTAATGCAGTGAGGGCCAAAGAGCAAATGTACTACGGAGTATTAGGGTCACATTGAGGGAAAAAACATCTGAGATTTACAGAATAAAGTCAGAATTTTAGGAGAAAAAAAGTCATAATATTACGAGAATGAAATCATAACTTTACGAGAAAAAAAGTCGTAACATTACAAGAATAAAGTCATAACTTTAGGAGAAAAAAAGAAAATAACCCACAAAATGATTACTTTATAATAATATGACTTTATTCTCGGAATATTACGACTTTATTCTCTAAATCTCAGATTTTTTTTTTTTCCTCAATGTGGCCTTAATACTCCGTCGTACCGTCGTACCATAGACCTACAACAATGATAAATAAAAGTGAAAAAGTAAACAAAAAACAGTTATTCATTTCCATTTTTAAAAATCCACAGGGAGCCACTGGAGAGGGGCTGAAGAGACACAGGTTGCTGACCCCTGGTTTAGACTAATAGCTGCATGGTTATGGTATGGATTTACCTTTTTAAGGTGATGCCTGAGAGGCTTTAGAAAGTAAATCAGCTTTTATTGTCACACAGTGAAATTTACTCTCAGCATTTAACCCATCCTAGTATTAGGAGCAGTGGGCCGCTACTATATACTGTAGCTGCCCGGGAGCAGTTTGGGGGTCTGGTGCCTTGCTCACGGGCACCCCTCCAGCTACCAGTCCATAGTCTGTACTTGGTCCATGCAGGGACTTGCAGACCCTCCTGACATCTACTGTTATTCCGCCACTAAAACAGTTACCAAAGCAGCGACTGTGGGTGTGCCTGATTATCTGGTGTTGTTTTTGTTGGAGGAGGAGGAGGACAGCCATTAGTGGTCTTCATTTCTCAACACCGCCCACTGCAGCTTTGGGTTTCCCAACATCTTGGTTAAGAGGTGTTGCCATACCGGCTGCTCTGTTGGGAAACAACCTGTGTGACTCCCTGCAGCATCCTAACACTGAACTCATGGTAGTGTTAGGGTTGGTTGTGCAGGTGCACACCACAGTGAACACAGTTTATACCAGTCAGGACTTGTTGCTCAATCTGTTGCTATCGATGATAACCTGATGTTGAAATGTCTTCCAGGATCTGACCTGTCTGATGCCCGCAATGACAACGGTGAGTGACCTGTATATATATATATATATATATATATATATATATGTAATATTACAACTTTTTTTCCTGTAAAGTTATGACTTTATTCTCATAATATTACGACTTTTTTCTCCTAAAGTTACGACTTTTTTCTTGTAAAGTTATTACATTATAAATAAAAGAAGTGTTATTATACTCGATGTTTCTGCGATAACAGATCCCGGTCCTGCAGCAGCTGCTCTCCGGCCGAAGCGTTGGAGTGGTGAGTGTGTAGAGGCTTCAGACGCCATCAGTTGCATCTTTTCTATTACATATGCATGGGTAATAGATATATTATATATTAAAGGTCCCATATCGTGCTCATTTTCACGTTCATACTTGTATTTTGTGTTTCTACTAGAACATGTTTACATGCTGTAATGTTAAATTATTGGCCTCATCCTGTCTGCCTGAATATGCCTGTATTTACCCTCTGTCTGAAACACTCCGTTTTAGTGCGTTGCAACGGAATTGCGTTGCTAGGCAACAGTTTGGGTCCATGTTTACTTCCTGTCAGCTGATGTTATTTACATACACTGCAACAGGAAATAAACCGGGACACATTTAGAATGTTTAAAACCGTGTAATGGTCTAAATATAGTTTATTTGTGACATCACAAATGGACAGAAATCCTAACGGCTTGTTTCAAACGCGCAATTTCTGAATACGGGCTGTGTGTATTTCTCCGTATATTGAGCGTTTTGATAGTTTAACAGTATTTATATAGCACTTAAACCTGCTTTATAATATAAAAGACGTGAAAATCTCACTTTTTACAATATGGGACCTTTAAACATCATACGGGTTTGACAACAGAGGAAGGCAGCAACAAGCCAAAGCCATTTACTACATTTTATGTTGTTCAATATTCATACGTGTTTTTAAAGCCATCAACGTCATGAACCTGAAGCTGTTGGATGTTGTAAGTGAAGCAGGAAGTGGTTAATGAGTTTTCATGTCCTTCTCAAACAGGTGTGAGCCTGTTTGATGGCTTCCGCGGCAAAGGTGAGCAGCTTCAGTAGATGTTACCGCTTCATATGGGTATAACTTCAATATGATCAGGGGTTGATTGCATTTAGACCAAAGGAGTTCCCCTCGGCTCATCGGGTACTTTAGTGGTTCTGTAACAACGTTTGCTTAAAGGCAATCACATAACAATACAAGGAAGTAGCTTTTCCACCATATTATCAGCCTTTATTCAAGTATAATTTCATTTAATTAGTTTATTTTTCTCAACATTATCTGGAAAATATGTAATAAAAATCCAAATAAAGAAGAGAATTAAAAGAGGTATGTCATTGTTAACATTTTAGTTCTTCTTTTTTGTGGTATTGTTGCATTTGTTATCATGTTATGGAAACTAATGACATACTAGTGGGGCAGCTAAACTGAAATATTCATAACAACTGTGCATTTTGCGATAAAAGCAACAAATTTGGCACAGACGTAGGTTTATATGTTATGAAAAGATATAGATATCGTGGCGCCACGCAGCCATTTTTCAAAACGGCCGCAAAATAGGCGCTAAATATTCCAAAATGTTGCAGAAAACTGATTTTATGACCCTTGATGGTTTCCGAGGTGAGTTCAAGCTGATCAGATCAGAGGTCAGAAGATCACAGACATGTTTTTATTACCTCTTTATTTTTTAAGGGTGCTTTTTTAAAAGCTTTTAACCTGAGAAAAAAAACGAATAAAAGGAGCATGGTCACTTCAGGGTCAAACTTCACCCTCTTTCCTTCATGATAGAAATACAACTAATACACCGTTAGAAAGGCAAGATCTTCAGCTTTCCATCGGTGTGTTTATCTTTTCATTAGCAGTCAAACTGACAGAGATATCGCTGGATAAAGTTCTTGGTCACCAGTAACTTCTAGTCACAGTTAAAGTGATACTGAACTTTGGTAGAACTTTGGGTTGTATTGCCAACTAGCCGTGATATACAGTATGCCCAACTACAGGAGATAATCATCATCAATTGCTCCTGTACACCGTTAGAACGGCAAGATCTTCAGCTTTACATCGGTGTGTTTATCTTTTCATTAGCAGTAAAACTGACAGAGATATCGCTGGATAAATGTCTGGGTCTCCAGTAACTTCTAGTCACAGTTAAAGCGATACTGAACTTCGATATCTATATCTTTTCATAACATATAAACCTACATCTGTGCCAAATTTGTTGCTTTTATCGCAAAATGTCCCAGGTGTGCAGTCCTTCTATTTACTGTATACACCTCTATGTTACAGGAGCCGCTACACAACCCAAACCTGCTAAACCAACTGCTGGAGGAGGTGAAAATAATACATTAATACTGCATGTTATATATATAAACATATGTGAGGGTGTCATTATTATTAAGTTATGTAATTAAGTTTTTAATCTTTTTTTTCTGCATTTTATTAGATGGCTTTGGGTTCGACCTGTCAGATGCTCTTCATCCAGGTAATGATTCTCTGATATTAAACTGGAAGTGGTTCTAACAAAGGTTATATACAGCTGATAGCAATAATTTTCACCAGATATTGATTAGAGTTTGGGACCGGGTCAGGTTAATTACAGTCTGATAATATATTGTAGTTCGAATGAATACTTTCCTATCTGTTGATCTATAGATCCCAAACCTTCCAAGCCTGCTGGAGGAGGTGAGTACAACAAAACTTCCTCTTGCTCATTTCTTACCAACTCTCGACAATCACACATGAGAGAACATGAAGAGTTGTATCTGAGTGTGTGTAGCTCTACTGGAGGGATGAACAGCATTCTCTTCATTTACAGATTTAATGATGTCGTACCGATTGAGTTGTATTTGCTCTAATAACAACTAAAATGTATATGATAACGTTGTTATTTGGAGACTAAGTGAATTCTGAAATGTTCTTCGTTCCAGGATTCAACCTGGACGATGCTCTCCGTCCAGGTAAAGTGTTCTAAACTATTCTTTCCTTTTTTGGTTCTTTTATATTATTTAATCCTCTAAATGACTCAGCATCTAATCAGAAATGCATCTGAAGTTGTATTTGCACAGAGACAGTGATGATGAAATCAGTCCCTTGAATTTTACGTGATGCATTATATTATTACATCTTATGTCAGAGCTCATTGAGCCAATTGTCAGATTTCCTGACTGTTATTGGCAGCTTGTTAGAACATGATCAGTGATTATGATTATTATAATTAGTGAAGAGAAGAAGTAATGTTTAAGGTCTGTCTGATCAGCAGGATATCTCACAAAATACACATTTCAGTCACATTTGGTGGAAGTGTTTGATGCGGATAGCACCACCGTGTGGCCATGTATGGAAGCACGCCTCAGCCCGTACAGAACTACACTTTTCTTGTCCTGCACCAAAAGATTCTCCACTCTTATTTGCTTTCTATAAATTTAACCTAGTCTCCTCCACAATTGGCACATACAGCATGTACGACGGAGTATTAGGGCCACATGGAGGAAAAAAAAATCTGAGATTACGAGAATAAAGTCATAGGTTTATGAGAATAAAGTCAAAGGTTTATGAGAATAAAGTCATAGGTTTATGAGAAAAAAAGTCGTAATATTATGAGAATAAAGTCATAAGTTTACGAGAAAAAAAGTCGTAATATTATGAGAATAAAGTCATTACTTTACAAGAAAAAAGTCATAACATTATGAGAATAAAGTCATAACTTTAAGCAAAAAAAGTGGTAGTATTATGAGAATAAAGTCATAACTTTACGAGAAAAAAAGTCGTATTATTATGAGAATAAAGTCATTACTTTACGAGAAAAAAAGTCGTAATATTACAAGAATAAAGTCATAAAATATGACTTTATTCTTGTAATCTCAGATTGTTTTCCTTCAATGTGGCCCTAATACTCTCGTGAGTTGGCATCGTTGTATAATTGCAACCAAATTTACACGACAAGAGCACATCCTGCATAAAGCCTGATGGCATTAGGTAGGTATAACAGAAACATGACATTTAAATATCCATAAGTCAGAGGTTATGAGTTGATCTAAATGCATCTGTTAAAACAATAAATTCAGATGATCATATCGTCATAACTAATGTGATGTTCTTCTTGTTCCCCACAGCTGTAAAACCCACCGTTAACCCCAGTGGAGGAGGTGAGTCTTTTATTACAAGCTCATTTAACTACAACTTCCAAAGATATGTCTCTTTCTAATTAGAAATGAATTATCTCTTTTTATCTATATATGTATATATATAATTTCTTCCTGTGACCCCTGGGTCAGACTGCCAGGGGACTCTGGTCCAGAAACTGAGCGCCGTCATGGAGAACCAGAAGCAGCAGCTCCGCCTGCTGCAGCTGATGGCATCTCGCTATACATCTCGCTTTGACAGGCCCGTGCGCTGAGTGTGGACATACAGGAAGACATCTGTGAGTCCACTTACATTTTTATAAAATAAACCATTTCCTGTTGGCTCTAACAGATGGAGACACACATACTGATGGAAGCTTGCTTGTGTTTTCAGACCTGAAGAGGACGGTTGGATGATCACACCCTCCTGAATATGCCTGAACTTCCGGATCATTAAACCATTTCTATATTTTTATCACTGGTTCCTTCTGTCTGTAATGTACTTTAAATGCACAAGTTGTGAGTCAGCATGCAGAGAGCTGGGTGACTGGTGGAGGATACTTTATGACCCTTTTGGTGAATCAATAAAGACGATCATGCATGGTGAACTTGTGTGTCCATTCATTTGTATTGAACCGTATTATTTGGTTAATGTGTGAAAAAAATCTGTCTGAAGCTGCAAAACATTTGAGCATTGTGATGAAGGTAACACAGCTTATAGTCTAAGTATATAGTATATACTGTAAGTCTAATGCAGTGAGGGCCAAAGTGCAAATGTACTACGGAGTATTAGGGCCACATTGAGGGGAAAAACATCTGAGATTTACAGAATAAAGTCATAACTTAAAGAGAAAAAAAGTCGTAATATTACGAGAATAAAGTCATAACTTTACGACAAAAAAGTCGTAATATTACGAGAATTAAGTCATAACTTTAGAAGAAAAAAAGTCGTAATATTGCGAGAATAAAGTCATACATTTATGAGAAAAAAGTCGTAACATTACAAGAATGAAGTCATAACTTTACAAGAAAAACAGAAAAAAACACGTAAAATTACTACTTTATAATATTACAACTTTTTTTTCTCGTAAACCTATAACTTTATTCTCGAAATCTCATATTTTTTTTTTTTCCCTTAATGTGACCCTAATACACCGTTGTACCGTCGTACCATAGACCTACAACAATGATAAATAAAAATGAAAATGTAAACGAAAAACAGTTATACATTTCCATTTTTAAAAATCGACAGGGAGCCACTGGAGAGGGGCTGAAGAGACGCAGGTTCCTCTGAGAGCTGGTCTAGACCAAACTGTTCTCAGACGAGTTTCTTAATCGATCAAATGCTGCACTTTACTGTCTTTTGATTGTTTTTATTATCCTTTTATTTTTTTCTCTCTTTAACTTACACTTCTATATTCTTTTATACGTTTTTATCTCATGCACTTTGTGCTTTTTCTTTCTTGCTTTTATATATATAAAGCACTTTGAACTGCCTTTGTGTATGAAATGTGCTCTATAAATATACCTGCCTTGCCTTGCCTAGTCTCCTGACAGTTTTCCATCCCCTCCTCTATGTCATTCTGTTTAATATCAGCTTAACATTTGAGAAAACAGTTCACTAAATGTGATTTCACTGGCAGAGACGATGTGGGTTTACATATAGAAGATGATGGGAGGATGAGGAATCAGGGTTGTGCACGGATGGATGGATGGATGGATGGATGGAGAGTTATGAGTGGTTCCTGTATTCAAACGAGACAGTGAGTCAAAGGGGAAGTGGACAGATAAGGTGTGATTAAATGCAGAAATGGGCTGTTTGAAGCGTGGTCTTTGTTCTTATCACCCCAACCATCATCACCAGTGCATTACCACAACTATGACTTTAGAGGACCACCTGGTATCCAGGCTAAAAGAGAGGCCCAGACCGACCAACAAGTCCAAAAATTAAGTCTATCCACATACACTAGGTGGCACACAAGGCTCTGCAGCAAGTGTTGGTTGGTTCATGTTAGCTGAGCAACAGCACACACCCACACCCATACATGCATGAAACCCCTGAAAGCAGCCACTCCTCCTCCTCCTCCTGCTGATGTGAAAACAGGTTTATTCCCATGTATTATTAAGCCTATATGTCTTTTAGGGTTTGGTTCCTCATCAGGTTTCATTTGAATGACTGAATGTGACTTCAATGCTGCATGAAAACGACCCTGAATCATTTTTAGAAAGGTCTGTAGTTGTTTGAACTTTAAACCAAATCCCATTCAAAAAACTATCAAACCAAGTCTACGCAAGGATTCCGCTCAACATGAACTCACGTGTAGCGCTTTTTACCTGCAGGTTTTTCCGAGAAGGGTCTAGTAGTGAATTCGGCTACAATTGTTCCGTCAAATAGTCACTTTATTTCAACTAAATATCAACTTTTCTACAGCCAAACGCGCTTTTACGCACTTTGGCTCGTATAAAGTCTATGGAAAAAAGTTGTTATCAAACATTAGAGCTGTAATAAGACTCCTGCTGTATGCCGAATAGACTGCAGTGATTTGACTCATAGATTATATACGTTCAAAGGTTAATTTAACATTATTTTCCTATATATGTGTCTCTGGAAACGCCCCTCCTTGCAGGCTGCAGCCACACCCAGCAAGTCTGTCCTTCATAGGCAAAGTTGACTCATAATAACAAACTGTAACAGGACACCTCCAGTCGGGACAAGACAGAGAGCTGTGTCCACAAATACCTTGCTACAGCTAAAAGAGAGACACGATCAGACGGAGCTATAGGAGAGTTTAAATATAAAGCAGCTAGAGAGACTAGACTTAAAGTTAGTCTACAGTCAAAATGGGGTTTGGTTTGAGGGTCGGTTTTTTACTTCTTCTACTTGTTGCTGGAACATTATCACAAGGCGGTGAGTTTATTGGAGTTTATTATCAAACATGATGAGGTTGTGTACATGGTCACATTGTGGTTATTATGGGATGTGTTGCAGTGTCTTTTTAAAGTAGGCTATTCTTATCTTAAAGTCTTTTTTCAAGCAGCTATGTTTTATTGTGGAGCATTAGGGAATTCCCTTATGGGGGACATGAGGGGCCTTGTTCCAAACCATGAAACAAACTTATTTTGTTAATAATAATGCTGAGACAATTAGTCAATTAATCAATAAGTCAATAGTCAAAAATTAATTTTATTATTATTCTTTTTATTCCCTGGTTTGAGCCTCTCAATTTAGAGGATTTTCCATGTTTCCTTGTCCTATGTAATACTAAGTCAATGATCACAGCAGTTTTCATTATTTTCTGGCGGTAAACAGACCAAATGTTTCATTAATTCATCGAGAAAATATGTCTTTGATCCTGCAGATCTGAACTGAACAAGAAAAGTTGGTGTTTTATCCAAACAACTGAGCAGAAACAGCAAAAACATTTGATTGAATTGTTTTTTCTAATCTTGGTGGGGTACATTAAGGGACCTGGACTCATGACCTCAGTATTTCTAAGGTCATGACCCAAAAGAACAACTAACTTAGCCTAAGGTTAAATCATGTGGACTCTCTGAGCTGTCTGACCTCTTCTCCAGGACTCCACCATTATGTTAATATGTAAAAATGTACATGTATTAATGGCTTTGTATTGCCAATGTGTGAACAGATTGAAATGTAACGTAAAAACTGAGACTTTCGCCGACTTTCTCGGTTGCCTATAACAGCCTGTGGACTGATTTCTATGTAAAGGACTCGGGATGGTTTTGCTTCGTAACGTTAGCTGATGAAGTCATTTGCAAATGGCGAGCTAGTTGGTATCATGAAGATTGGACATTACAGATAGTAACGGTGATATATGATGTAAGGGATAATGTACGGCGAGCCGGTCATTGTTGTGAAAGAATCCCTGACGCGCAGTTGGGCATTCTTTCGCAACAATGACCCGCTAGCTGTACATTATCCCGCTTATTACACGGCTACTTACTGTAGAAATCAATATTTTGACACAAAAACGGTCCTCCAGAGTCCGACATCAGAGCTGCGCCCATAGCAACGGTCTGTTATACGTAGCAACGGTCTGTTATACGTAGCAACGGTCTGTTATACGTAGCAGCGGTCTGTTATACGTAGCAGCGGTCTGTTATACATAGCAACGGTCTGTTATACGTAGCAGCGGTCTGTTATACGTAGCAACGGTCTGCTATACGTAGCAACGGTCTGTTATATATAGATAGCAACGGTCTGCTATACATAGCAACAGTCGCTATACGTAGCAACGGTCTGTTATACATAGTAACGGGACTATACATAGCAACGGTCTGTTATACGTAGCAACGGTCTGCTATACATAGCAACGGTCTGCTATACATAGCAAAGGTCTGTTATACATAGCAACGGTCTGCTATACATAGCAACGGTCTGTTATACATAGCAACGGTCTGCTATACATAGCAACAGTCTGCTATACATAGCAACGGTCTGCTATACATAGCAACGGTCTGCTATACATAGCAACGGTCTGTTATACATAGCAAAGGTCTGCTATACATAGCAACGGTCTGTTATACATAGCAACGGTCTGTTATAGAGAAATTACAGACCGCAGAACTCTCTGATTGACCAATCAGAATCGAGTATTCAACACAGCCGTGTAATAATGTAATGTAATGTCACGTCACTGTTTTGGCTGATGCCCGGGATGATCGCTCACGCCTACGGAGTGCGAGCACGAGCAACAGGATTCCGACTGCAGTTCACTTTACGGCCACCGGTGTCACTAATAACAAGATTTTCTGAGCGTTACATATAGCCCTTTAATGTTAGATACGCAGCTCTAGAAGGGAAGATCTGGGTCCTTGAGTTAACATCCTACATCAGAAGTTGATGTGTACCATGATGACCCCCCCCCCGGGGTCCAGGTTTAAGTCAGCCTTTATCCTGCTGTGGACAGATAATAGGTGTAGGCTGTGTGGTTCATTGTGTTGGATGATTGGAGTCATACAGTCTTACATCAGTAAGGTGTGGCTGGCTAGTTGTTTGGATAAAACACCAACTTTTCTTGTTCCATTCAGATCTGCAGGATCAATGCAGTAAACATGTTTTACATTTTACACATTTTCTCAATGAATTAATGAAACGTTTGGTCTGTTTACTGCCAGAAAATAATGAAAAATGCTGTGATCATTGACTTAGTATTACATAGGACAGGGCTCAGCAACCTTTACTATCAGAAGAGCCATTTTAGGTAAAAAAAAAAAAGAAAATCTGTCTGGAGCCGTAAAACATTTGAGCATTGTGATAACTTTACGAGTAAAAAGTCGTAATATTTCGAGAATAAAGTCATAACTTTACGAGAAAAAAAGTCGTAATATTATGAGAATAAAGTCATAACTTTACGAGTAAAAAAGTCGTAATATTTCGAGAATAAAGTCATAACTTTACGAGAAAAAAAGTCGTAATATTACGTGAATAAAGTCATAACTTTACAAGAAATAAAGAAAATAACATTTACTACTTTATAATATTATGACTTTTTTCTCGTAATATTATGACTTTATTCTCTAAATCAC
>CAKAKR010066497.1:0-11086 GCA_916700685.1 Adelosebastes latens | reverse complement strand
ACTCATGCTTCGAAGCGGCTAGGTGTATCAGTCAGCATTGCCATAGCAACGAGTAAATACAACGCATGACTCCCTGCAACACCCCAAACACAGAACACATGTGCTTCCACTATGAAACTGTTGATTTGTAACGGTGTTCCTCGTGTCTTCCTCACACAGGATTTGACCTGTCCGATGCTCTCGATGATCTAGGTGAGTGACTTTCTCTGTAGTACCACATTTCACCATCATGTTAAACTAGAGATAGTTCGGATGTTTCTCAGTGGAGTTGTGTGAGGTCCTTCTCCATAGTCTAAAATGGCTCTTTTGATAGTTAAGGTTGCTGACCCCTGACTTAAGGGGACATTTTTAGAGGAACACTGGATAGAAATGTTAACTGTCAGGTAGTAACGCTGCTCAATTATCTTTGTTCCTTAGTGCCGGCCACACCTGCAAAGCCCAAAGAGGTACCGAAGACCCCAGAGAAGCCTAAAACTGATGGTTAGTATCCTTCCACCTGTCACACAATACCAGCATCTATTATAAGACAATACGCTCCCCAAGCCTGTAGGGGGTCAGAGTCTCTAACATGTCCCTGTGGACCTAGATGCTCTTGGTTATAACAGTACTATCCTGTCCAACAAAGTATGCTCTCTGCAGTAGTCACATTACACACTATATATGTTTACTGTAGCACAATATCTGAACATGTTTCTGAGTTTTCAAATGTTTTCAGTTGTTATAAGTATAAAAGTAGTACCGATATACACCGATCAGCCATAACATTAAGACCACTGAGAGGTGAAGTGAATAACATGGATTATCTCGTTACCATGGCACCTGGCGGTGGGGGGGGATATATTTGACAGCAAGTGAACATTTTGAACTTTGTGTTGGAAGCAGAAAAAATGGGCCAGCGTAAGGTTGTGAGCGACTTTGACAAGGGCCAAATAGTGATGGCCAGGTCTTTTAT
The DNA here is from genome assembly GCA_916700685.1 of Adelosebastes latens. Lineage (NCBI taxonomy): Eukaryota > Metazoa > Chordata > Actinopteri > Perciformes > Sebastidae > Adelosebastes > Adelosebastes latens. Next base: position 10,134 of record CAKAKR010066497.1, on the reverse strand, counting down.
ATTATAAAGCATGTTTAAGTGCTATATAAATACTGTTAAACTATCAAAACGCTCAATATACAGAGAAATACACACAGCTTGTATTCAGAAATTGAGTGTTTGAAACAAGCCGTCAGGATTTCTGTCCATTTGTGATGTCATAAATATGCAATATTTAGACCATTACTCGGTTTTAAACATAAACATTCTAAATGTGTCCCAGTTTATTTCCTGTTGCAGTGTATGTGAATGACATCAGATGACAGGAAGTAAACATGGAGCCAAACTGTTGCCTAGCAACGCAATTCCGTTGCAATTCCATTGAAATGCACTAAAACGGAGCGTTTCAGACAGAGGGTGAATACAGGTATATTCAGGCAGACAGTAAGAGGAAAATAATGTGTTTTTTGAACATTACAGCATGTAAACATGTTCTGGTAGAAACTCAAAATACAAGTATGAACCTGAAAATGAGCATGCTATGGGACCTTTAAAGGATCTGCTACTGACGGCGTACCACAGCGTACTCTCAGAGGTCTAGTGGAGTCCATGCCTCGACGGGTCAGGGCTGTTTTGGCGGCAAAAAGGGGGACCTACTCAATATAAGGCAGGTGGTCATAATGTTATGGCTGATTGGTATATGTTGTAGTACAGGGGTATACCAATGGCTCGTATTATTTACTCCTCTTAACTCTTTACTTCTATAACAATACCTCATTCAAACTGCACCAGTCATGCTGTTGGTTGCATATTGTGATACACATTGCACTGTGATAACACCATGACTCAGAGGGCGGTAATGGTACCAGTGGTTGTCTGGTTCTTCTTAGTTTGCAGACAAAGTGGCTGTGTGGGCAGAAGAGTCAGCAAAATGTCCTCGATATACTCATCAGATATACTCATCATTACCAGAGGTTGTGTTTTTGGTGACCCCTGACCTTCACCAGACTACACACCATTATCAGTAATGGAAATCCAATTTTATTGGCACACATTGTACGTAGCACAGCAGCCGGTGAAATCTAGCTTCAGCATTTAACCCATCCTAGTATATCAGGAGCAGGCTGGTACTATACAGCGCCCGGCGAGCAGGTTGAACTGGCGACCCTCCGGTTCCCACGGACTGAGCTACTGCTGCCCCATGTATGGATGTTGTCTTTATTAATAGAATTGCTGAAACATGACTTGGAGGGCCTTTTGACTGTTTTAAACAAGCGGTTTAGATGATCAGGTTAAACCTGTTGGATTGCATCATAAACGTCTCAGCTATGAAGATGAGTCAAATACCGTCTAAACAAACTAATCATGAACAAAAGGACTTCTTTTATGTCAGCTGAAACATAAATCCAGCGAGCTGTAGTTTCAGCCGTGGCAGTGAGGGGTTTCATTATAGGCAAATACAGGATGAAACGTTCACATATTTTAATATGGATGTTTCAGGCTTAACGGTGATCGGAACGGTTTCTCCATTTTAAGGCCACCCATTAGCGCACTGCACCCTAGAGACAACTTCATCATGTTTTATCTACTGTAGAGGCATCCAAGAGGGCTCCTCTGCTGTTTCTTTCTAACATGGTAACATGGGGGCATCAAGGGAGGGATGCAATAGCGGACCAGGGGAATCTAAAAGTTAATCCCGAATGATAACCACAATATGTGAATGATAAACAGCAGATGAAAAGGGGCCTAAAAGGAAGGCTCCCTACACTCAATATATGTTGAAAAGGTGACCCTTAAGACAGGTGACCCTCACAGGTTGTCTTAATTAAAATCACATTGATATTGATATAGTTACATGTAAACAAGTTTTGCCTACTAATACATCAATATGATAACTTTTAAGTATTTGATCAGTGTTTAAAGTGTGTGTGTTTGTGCATTGTAGGTGGTGACTTCGGCTTTGATTTGGAGAAAGCACTCGAACCAGGTAAAGTCTCTCTGATATGAAATTACAAGGCAAATTACAGGCTACACGACACGCCTCCTAACGTAACGAGTGGCTGTGGCTCAGAGGTAGAGCGGGTCGGCGGTGTGATTCCCGGCCCCTCCAGTCCACATGTGGTAGTGTCCTTGGGCGAGACACTGAATCCCAAAGTGCTCCCATTTGTGCCTAACCCCTAACTGAACTGTGACCCGTTTGGAGGGCGTGTCATGCAGCAGTAACGTTAAACTGTCCTGTCTTGATTAGATTTTCAGAAGTTTACTCTCCAGCAGCCATCTCATTATCTGATATATACATTCATTACATTACAGCATAAATCAAATGCTTTCTACTTGAATCCAATGTTGGATGCTTGTCCAGTGAGCTCAGCAGCCGAAAAGACACAACAGCAGTAAAATATGAATGGATATATTTCATTACATTAGATTTCTTCTTATAGACAACAAATAATTCAATCCAGTTGTGTAACTTGAACTAAACCGTATTATGGCTGTCATATCGGCAGTGGGTGAGACTGATCAATTATCCAATAATATAGTATAATTAAAGCTGCAAGCAGCGAAGATCGGGCCCTCGCACCTTCCCGCATGTCGGGGGTACTGGCGGGACGCCGGTCGACACACCCGTACATTTCAGTGACCATCGGACACTGCACGCACAAGTTAGACGTTATTTCCTGCGTGGATTGAGTGGCACAGGAAATGACAATTTTTTCACCACTTCCTGTGTCCACTATGTGACGCTAGAGAACACGCGCTAAAAATGCATTATGTTGCTCATTATCAAGTGTAGATCACACAATGTATTTCATGTGAGTCGGATGATGTTTGTCACATAACGCTGACTTCCTGTTGCCAGTAGGTGGCGCTATGACTATGAGTCAATATTGCCATGTAGATGTCCTCAGGCCTGAACTCTTATGAAGTAGGTCAAGTTTGGGGCAGATTGGACCAAGAACAGTCGAGTTACAACAGTTTGTCTTTCAATGGCGAATCATGTAAATTCTCCGCCACGCCACGCCAACGTCGTTTCATAAAACCTCACGATGTGAACAACTTTTCATCACAAAGGTCTTTAGATTGTACTGACCAAAACTGAAGTTGATCGGGTTAAATCTGTAGGAGGAGTTCGTTAAAGTACAGAGCCTGGAAATGGCCAAAAATACACGAAGAAAATCGCACAAAATTAAAAATAGCCGACTTCCTGTTGGGTTTAGAGCATGGCCCCAAGAGACTTTTTAAGAAATTTTGTACATCTAGGTGAAACGTACTGCGAGGGCTGCTTTGTTGAAATTTTGTAGGGGGCGCTATCGAGCTCCCTTGCCACACCCAAGTACAAAAACCATATGTGTTAGCACATTTTAGCACTTTTAATGAGTGTGCCAAGTTTCGTTTGTTTACAAGTATTTCTAGCCCTTGAAAAACAAATTCCTGTTTCATGGCGAATGATGCGTCGCCACGGCAAGTACGTTCAACGAAAGCTAAAAAGCTTTGCAGTCTGGCATCAGGAACTTCTCCAGACAGATTTTTATTTTTATTTTTTTGCCTAAAATGGCTCTTTTGATAGTAAAGGTTGCTGACCCCTGACTTAATGGGACATTTTTAGAGGAACACTGGATAGAAATGTTAACTGTCAGGTAGTAACGCTGCTCAATTATCTTTGTTCCTTAGAGCTGCCGACACCTGCAAAGCCCAAAGAGGTACCGAAGGCCCCAGAGAAGCCTAAAACTGATGGTTAGTATCCTTCCACCTGTCACACAATACCAGCATCTATTATTAGACAATACGCTCCCCAAGCCTGTAGGGGGTCAGAGTCTCTAACATGTCCCTGTGGACCTAGATGCTCTTGGTTATAACAGTACTATCCTGTCCAACAAAGTATGCTCTCTGCAGTAGTCACATTACACACTATATATGTTTACTGTAGCACAATATCTGAACATGTTTCTGAGTTTTCAAAGGTTTTCAGTTGTTATAAGTATAAAAGTAGTACCGATATACACCGATCAGCCATAACATTAAGACCACTGACAGGTGAAGTGAATAACATTGACTATCTCGTTACCATGGCACCTGGCGGTGGGGGGGATATATTTTACAGCAAGTGAACATTTTGAACTTTGTGTTGGAAGCAGAAAAAATGGTCCAGTGTAAGGTTGTGAGCGACTTTGACAAGGGCCAGATAGTGCTGGCTAGACGACCGGGTCAGAGCATCTCCAGAACTGCAGCTCTTGTGGGATGTTCCCGGTCTGCAGTGGTCAGGAGGACCTACCAAAAGTGTTCCAAGGAAGGAAAACCGGTGAACCGGCGACAGGGTCAGACCCGAGGCTCATTGATGCATGTAAGGGAGCGAAGGCTGACCCGTGTTGTCCGATCCAATAGAAGAGCTACTGGAGCTCAAACTGCTGAAAAAGTTAATGCTGGTTCCGATAGAAAGATGTCAGAACACACAGTGCATCGCAGTTTGTTGATCTTGATTCAAATCACATTGATATTGATATAGTTACATGTAAACAAGTTTTGCCTACAAATACATCAATATGATAACTTTTAAGTATTATTTGATGAGTGTCTAAAGTGTGTGTGTTTGTGCATTGTAGGTGGTGGCGGCGGCTTTGGATTTGATTTGGAGGATGCTCTCGGTCCAGGTAAAGTCTTTCTGATATGAAATTACAAATGGTTCTTATTAGGTTCTCACCAGTAGAGATCATGGATGTATTAAGAGAACTGGATCCAGCTTTGGAGGCGGGGCCCTGTTCATTCCTATGAAAGTGTCTCAGTGGAGCATGAAGCCTAAACGGCTCGACTTCCGTCTGGAAAAGTACTTGGATTTTGGGCACGCGGAACATGCGCGGTAGCGTCCGCTCGGTCACATGACTCGGTCGCGGGGTCCCATCGTCACGCCGTCGTCGCGGCTTGCGCTCCAGCCTCGGTCTGGGTCTCACTCACATCGACGGAGGAAGGGAAATAACTCTGGATTCAGCTATTAGTGGGTTTTTATAACTTTAAGAACTTTATTTTTTAAATAAGGGCTATTAGAGTGTTCGTACTTGGAAGTTGATTAACCTAAAAAAAAATGATCCGCTGAGTTACAGACGTCTCTTTCCCAATGTAGGTCTATGGGGAAAAAGTCTTTTTGGGTCCAATGGCATCACGTGACAATCATGTAACAATTGTGTATTTTGCAATAAAAGCAACAAATTTGGCACAGATGTAGGTTTATATGTTATGAAAAGATATAGATATCGGGGCGCCGCCAATTTTGCCCCTGGGGGCCGTGGCGGCCATTTTTCAAGCTAGTTGCTAGTTAGCAATACAACCCAAAGTTCTACCAAAGTTCAGTATCGCTTTAACTTTGATTAGAGGTTACTGGTGACCCAGACATTTATCCAGCGATATCTCTTTCAATTTTACTGCTAATGTGAAGATAAACACACCGATGTAAAGCTGAAGATCTTGCCTTTCTAACGGTGTATTAGTTGTATTTCTATCATGAAGGCAAGGGGGTGAAGTTTGACCCTGAAGTGACCATGCTCCTTTTATTCGTTTTTTTTCTCAGGTTAAAAGCTTTCAGGGGCCAAATCGGCGGCGCCCCGATATCTATATCTTTTCATAACATATAAACCTACATCTGTGCCAAATTTGTTGCTTTTATCGCAAAATGCACAGTTGTTACGGATATTTCAGTTTAGCTGCCCCACTATAGCTGCATATGTGCTGTGAGAGAAAAAGGATGTAGACCGATGGCAGAGTGCTAAAGCTCTCCAGTAACACCCGGGACAAGACTGAGGACAGTAAAAATATGAATGGACATATTTCATTACATTAGATTTCTTCTTATAGACAAGAATAATTCAGTCCAGTTGTGTAACTTGAACTAACCGTATTGTGGCCGTCATATCAGCAGAGGGTGAGACTGATCCAAGTGTCCAATAATATAATATAATAATAATGCATCTGCTTCCTCTCTTCATTATTGATGTGGACAATGTGTTTGTACCCACAGGCTCTGATCCCAAACATGACAAACCCGCTGTTAACCCACCGAGAGGAGGAGGAGGAGGAGGAGGAGGAGGAGGTGAGTCCACAAACAACTTCCTTTAAATGGATGTTAAAGGACTTCTTGTCTTCTTGTTGTTAAGCTTTATCAGCTACAGATGTCAGCCTTCCTTGTGAAAGTGGTTACTCATTTCTTGTAAAAAAAAATGTGATTTATAGTTATAGTATGTGAGAGTTTTTCTACATTGTGTTAAAGGTGGAGGAGCTTTTGATGACCTCGACTTAGTAGATGGGGACCTCAAGCCTGACCCAGGCCGCGGAGGAAGAGGTAAGACACCAGCACCACCCGCTGCATTTCTCCATTTAGATTTGGGGTTTGAATCCCTCTGCTGCTGCTGCCCTATTTATCCCTGTTTCACTTGTTGTGCCTAAATACATCAGCCTGTGTTCACACTGCAGGCCTTCATGGTTAAATGTACACTGTCTGATTTATTACAGCACCCCCCCCACATCCCAGCATTACATCCCAGTGTACTGTTGTTGATGTATTGCAGCCCAACACAGTTCACACTTGAGTTTGAAACACACAGATTATTATCCTTTCCCTCAGCTTATCTCTCTGTGCACACACATTGTATTTCCATGTGCACACTGTTTCCACCTGGTTAGAAGAATACAAATAAAGTAAATGATGATATCAGAAATGCTCAATGTTAACAAGGACTGTTGCAGGTTCAAGCAATAAGAAAAAAAAGACAAATTTATAGAGAAAATGTCACTTAAATGATTATTATTCTCATTTTTCCAGTTAACGTATTCATCTTTTAGTTTATAAAATGTCTGAAATGAGGTCTTCGAGTGTCTTGTTTTGTCCAAAACCCCAAAATATTCAGTTTCCGTGATGCAAACAGAGAAAAAGCAACACTGGAGCAAGCTGCAACCAGAGGATGACCTGTGTTTTTAACTGGACTTCAGCTCACATTCATGGATCAGTGCTTGTGTTTTCTATGGGTTGTCATGGTTTTTATACCCCCGCGACAACGTAGTCGGGGGTATATAGCGCTCCGTGTGTCCGTCTGTCCGTCCGTCCTTCAGAACTCAGAAACTATTTAACCAAGGAACTTCAAATTTGGTCTGATGGTTGACAGTGTGGTCTAGTTGTGTTTGGTATGATGGTTGACAGTGTGGTCTAGTTATCCCTTTAGTGTGTTAGAAGTCTAGGGTGCCCGTAATGTTTGAAATTTTGGCCAAAAACTGTGATTTTTTCCGACTTTAATTTAGTTTCCGCAAGGGATGTCAATAATTAACCGTTTAACCGACATTAAGCATTTTAACCGATTAACGCTATTGGTTAAAACGGTTAAAAGAAACATTAATAATTGATTAAAAAGCTGAGCGACTCAGAGGAGCGACTCGTCTCTTTAGGGAGAAAAGCTGGATTACCTCAACAGCCCACCTTAAGTGGCGGAGCCGGAGTTGCAGGATACAGGAAGTCGGCTCCGATCTCTCCAGCTCGCTTGAGCGGAGGAGTTGTAGTTTCGTAGCATTTATTCACCAACAAATAAACTGTACACACACTGCTACACCTACGTTCACAGCTATAACGCCACCAACAACCTCACACTCACCGCCAACACACACACACGGTCTGTCGGAAACTCGCTAAAGTTACGCAGACTACGTGTGCGGCGGCAAAATGAGCATCCCTAGTTTCCGCAGTAGAACTCGTTCCATTAGTTCCAAAATGGGCGAAACCTTTGGCCCTACTTTAGTACGGGTCAAGCAGTGAGCGGGGGGTATGTGAGCCAAGCTAACTTTTGCCTTGTTCATAGAGAAAGAGGACTAGCGTTGATCATTTTTTTTCAAAAAATTCCAAAATATCCTCGCTCAGATGACGACTGAAAACAATTTCCATTGTACATGTAAAGGAATCAGGACGCTGCCTGTTGTTCTTTGTGTCTCTTGAGTCAGAACATGGAAGTGATTAGTTGTTCTTCTACCAGAGAAAGAAAAAGAAATGAAAGCCGCAGGCCTTCCAGTGTAATTAGAGCCACATGGCTGGTTTTCACATCTGACAGTCAGCTTACTGCAGAGCCTCTACAGATCAACAGTATTACTGCCTCACTACTGCCTCACGTCTAACTGGACTCTTCTCCTTCTGTCTTGTGAACCCAGGTGGACCAGACCCCGGCTACAACCCTCAAGGTACGTTTTTATTCTAATATTTTATTTTTCAACAGTTTGCTATTAGTTATATTTAATAAAGAAGAGCAGAAAGGCCGCTGATGACACGTCTCCTGCCTCGGTTCGCCATCAGTAGTCAACCTAACACACACATAAACCTCTAGGCCAGGGGTCTCCAACAAGTATAGCTCGCTACCCGTTTTCTGAGTGGCTCGCTAAAGGTTCAAAAAGAATATGTAGATAAATTTGATACCACAAAGTCACATTAAATTTCTATCCAATCAAATTCACAGACATCCAGCCCACCTTCATTCACAAATCGGCTGTGAATTAGAGGATTTATGTTTGGTTACATCACATCCTAATATCAGGCGATGCTAGCAGACCAGCAAGAGCACAAAAAAGGTTATTAAAGGAACAAAAATAAAGACAGTGATTATGTCTGTTATTGGCGATGTCCGAACTCGGTGCTGTGAGGAGCTCTCAGAGGAACATGTGTCTCTTCAGCCCCTCTCCAGTGGCTCCATGTGGATTTTTAAAAATGGAAATGAATAACTGTTTTTTGTTTACTTTTTCATTTTTATTTATCATTGTTGTAGGTCTATGGTACGACGGTACGACGGAGTATTAGGGCCACATTGAGGAAAAAAATAAATCAGTGATTTTGAAAATAAAGTCATAATATTATGAGAATAAAGTCCTAATATTATAAAGTAGTAATTTGACGTGTTACTTTCTTTTTTCTCGTAAAGTTATGACTTTTTTCTCGTAAAGTTATGACTTTATTCTCGTAATATTACGACTTTTTTTTCTCATTAAGTTATGACTTTATTCTCGTAATATTACGACTTTTTTCTCGTAAAGTTATGACTTTATTCTCATAATATTGGGACTTTTTTTCTCGTAAACTTTTGACTTTATTCTCGTAATATTACAACTTTTTTTCTCGTTAAGTTATGACTTTTATCTTGTAATATTATGACTTTATTCTGTAAATCTCAGATGTTTTTTTCCTCAATGTGGCCCTAATACTCCGTAGTACATTTGCTCTTTGGCCCTCACTGCATTAGATTTACAGTATATACTATATACTTAGACTATAAACTATGTTACCTTCATCACAATGCTCAAATGTTTTGCAGCTCCAGACAGATTGTTTTATTTATTTATTGGCCAAAAATGGCCTTTTTTGATAGTAAAGGTTGGAGACCCCTGATCTAGGCCAACAGGGTGGAACTAAATTCAGTCTGTACAGTATAAATCTCCTGTTATCTTTTATCATTTCAAAACATGATAAAGATTGTAGACTGATCTGCATTGTGTCCTCTTCTCACAGATGGTGCTGACCAGCCTCAAGGTAAATCCATCTCTGATCTTGTTCTGTCCTCTGGACTCTGTCCTCTGGATCTACGTCCTCTCTGTGTGTCAGTATGTCTCCCTGCACCACCACTTCTTGTTGGGTATTTCCTGTTTACCGCCTTAGAGGAAGTTGGCTTCACTGCTTGTGTTTCGCTGCTGATCCAACAGTTGTTGTGTTGGTGTTTTATTTGTTGTACGTGCCACCACCGTCGTGTATGTGTGTGTGGCTTTGAGGGTGGCGGCAGCTCATTATCATGCTGTAAATCCGTCAGACTCTATTTATAGGCAATGTCAGATGATCACTTCAGATATTTGATCATTTCGTTTCATTCCACCAGACTAAACTAGTGTGTCTGAGGCTGAATTGACAGTTGTCTTTAGTGTCCTACTGGTATATATTCTTCATACTGGCACCCCGGTCTGGTTTCTCTGGCTAAACTCTGCTACGATTGTGTGTCGTTGCAGATCCAGACCTTCCGTGGGGCCAGATCCTGAAGATGCTAAATGCTAACATGCCAGAGGAATTCTATATGTGGATGTCCAACCTAAAGCAAATGTTAACGCCTCTGTTAGAGCGGGTCATGGATCTGCTGCGAGCGATTCCATGAGGCGTCGGAACATTCTCCACCAACGCGTGGATGTGCTGTCAGTGTTGATGTAGTTGAAGCAATA
>CAKAKR010066496.1:10923-29236 GCA_916700685.1 Adelosebastes latens | reverse complement strand
CCATGTGGAGGAGCAGAAGTCTAGTTTTCTCTCAGAACACTTTAATTACAATATGCTGAAAGGTTATCATGGAATTTTTTGCCGTAAAGTTATGACTTTATTCTCGTAATATAACGACTTTTTTTCTCGTTAAGTTATGACTTTATTCACGTAATATTACGACTTTTTTTTCCGTAAGGTTATGACTTTATTCTCGGAATATTACGACTTTATTCTCGGAATATTACAACTTTTTTTTCTCGTAAAGTTATGACTTTTTTTTCTTGTTAAGTCATGACTTTATTCTCGTAAAATAACAACTGTTTTTCTCGTAAAGTTATGACTTTATTCTTGTAATGTTACGACTTTTTTCTTTTAATATTATGATATACTTAAACCGTATTACCTTCATCACAATGCTCAAATGTTTTGCGGCTCCAGACAGATTTTTTTTTTTGCGTAAAATGGCTCTTTTGATTGTAAAGGTTGCTGACCCCTGGTCTATAATGTTGCTGATCTCTCAATATTTTAATTTCCTGTGACTGTAGTTAAGATTTGTTCCCTTTGACTCTCTCTCTCTCCTGTCTGCAGGTTCTCGGCGTCCATTTGAACAAATGGACTCTGGACTGGCGACTGGGCTTGGCCTGCATCATCTTGTACGCCATATTTCTATGCTTCTCCGTCCTCATCGAGTTCAACGTCTTCATCTTCGTCAACCTCCCTATGTGTCGAGACATCCACTGACCTCCCTCCTCCTCTTCTTCTTCCTTTTTCTTCTTCTTCTTCGTCGTCTTCTTCCTCCGGTTAATGGAGGAAACCTCACCTGGCTTCCAGTTTCTCGGCTCCTTGAAACCAAGTCCTACCTTTTATTTTTTTCAAATAGAGAAATAGAGCTCTGTATGATTTACCTTTGGTGCAATACACACAAGACAGAAGACACCGGAAGTTTTCTTTTTGGGGACCGGACGGGAGGCGTGAACAGAAAGTCCCAGCAGCAGAGATTGCTGCCGATCGTCTCATGAACCGACAGGTTGGCTGGAGTGAACTTAACTGTGCTAACACCGACAGTTAGGCTACTGTTGGTGAAGAAGCTGCTACTGTAACTGACTGACTGGCGGAAAAGAGAGAGAAATCCTGCGCTAACAGCGACTTTTAGCTGGATTGTTTATTACTCTTTGTACAAGTTTGGATATAAGCACACGATTAAGGTATTTTTAAGTAAAAACTGGCTTTCTCTGTATATAATTGAGGATTATATAAGTACTAATATTAGCTGATTTATGGGATTCTCTTATGCACAACTGGATCAGTCTTGCCAAGCTGAACGATCCGATGACAGTGACGATATAGTATGTTTCACTTTAGCGATTTTGGTCTGCCGGTAATACTCTCGAGATGCTTCGAGATGTCTCCCAATGCTCGGTACCAGCCGACAGAGCATGCTGTACTAACACAAGTCAACTCTAGCTTTGCACTGACAGAGAGAATCTAGATATTTAACACACTATTATTCACATAGAGTCTATTCTTGTTTGTTTGTCTCTCTACAGGCCTAAACCAAGTACATGTGAGATTTATTTTCCTTTTAATAAAACCCACATAGGAAAGGGATCTGCCTGGAACCGGCATCCAGCACTGTCACTTTATTGATTAGAGATATTATTCTATCATGGCAAAGCGTCTACAGGTAAACATAGAACTACTGAATTTAAAGTTCCCTCTAGACGGTAGACCTCTTGTACATATTACAGAATTAGTTTTTAAGTCTCTGAGTTGAGTATAACATTGTTACTTCTTAAAGCCAAAAGTATTTTTAGAATAGGAGTAAAATGAGTCTTAGATTTGGACTTAAGAGTCAGCTTGAGTGCACAGTGTGTGCATGCATGTGTGTATGTGTGTGTGTGTGTGTGTGTGTGTGTGTGTGTGTGTGTGTGTGTGTGTGTGTGTGTGAGTGTGCACGTGTGTCACAGTCTCGAGGGGAACCAAGGACATCACTGTTACTGGAAAAGACATAATCATGATTTATTTATGAATTAATTTATTCAAAGATCATGTCTGAGCACCAGTTTCAGCCCTTCGGATCATGTACAGTGTATTTAACGGAAGGTCCTCCGCTCTCTGACGACGGAGATGTACTATGTACTGTACCTAATATATAATCTAAGTACTGGAAACTGACTTGATGTTGTTTATATTTAAGAATAGAACTTTATAATTTATAAGTTTTTGTATAGTTTGGAAATTTATTTCAACGTTTGTATGTCGGTACAAACACGGCGGTGTTTGACGACGATGCTCGGCGGTGGGGTTGAGTTGCCGTGGAGATGGACTGAAAATGCAAACTCTTTATCACATGGGTGGGAATGTGTTGCTAATCCCCTCGCGTGTTGATTTGAGTGATGATGAATCGTGGGATGTGAAAGAATCACTTTCAGATAAAAAGGAAGCGATGGATGGCACACCGACCTTTGAACTTTCACAACACATTGTTTCTTAAACACAGTGCTTTAACTCTCGTGCCATCCCCCTTTGTATTTGAGGCTTCAAAACCAACGCTTGTGGCCATTCTCCTGCTTGTGTTTGAGCCAAAAAACAAAAAACACCTTCGTCAACAGTATTGCCACTCTGTTCCAGCATGTGTTCAAACAAAATGTGGAAGAGATGTATTTTTATTATTAACCTTGAAGGATTCTTATAGAGAAATCTCCTGTTAAATAGAGCTGCAGATTAATTCAAAGCATCCCCCTGTAGGTTGTTGACGCTCCTCCTGCAGCCACAAGAGAGCGCTGTAGAGCTGTGGTACGTCTTCAGAGACGGCTGTTATTTTAACACACTCAGTAGAAAGTGGTTTCGGGTATATTTTCCAGGTAGGCTACGTAGAGATAAATACTGATCGGTTTTGCATGCCTCTTTCATAATTCAGATTATTTTGTGTGTAATTTTAATGCATTTCCAAGATCAAAAAAGGCACTGTCTTGATTATGCTGTACATATCAGAGGGATATGCTATTAGAAACACAGATGTTGGGATAACTTCTGATGAGCAGTTATACTTGAGATATATACTGTATTTAGAATGTAGGCCTACAACGGTTAGTTTTCAGCTAATTAATGTCGTTTTATGCTCATGTCTTTTGAATTGTTTGTAAATCCTCATTTTTGTTGATGAGGACCTCTGGGCAGAGCTCCGAGCCAGAGAGAGAGATGAAGATGTTGGCCTTGTCCCCAGTGGTCTTCTTGCAATAAACTGATTTACATACACACTTTCCCATGTCTTTATGAGCTGCTCACTGGACTGATGACTCCATCATCAACTTCCTTATTTTGACAGCAAGTTGTCACAACAGTAATGTCTCACGTATAGTATACTGCTACTCAGTATTTTGAGATACTAACTCATTATTTTGAGACGCTAAGTCATTATTTCGAGTAAGTTTCTTATTATAATGACTTACAGGATCTTTTTTTTTTTTAAATAAGTGAATACATAAACAAATGACTCAATAGATAAATAAATATGTCATTAAATACAGCAAAAATAATATTAAAAACAAATGTAGCCATTAATTAATTGATAAAATGTGACATATATTGATATTTATGTTTTAATTTGCTTCTTTATTTATTTATCTTTGCATTAATATCCTCATTGATTTACTCTCCTGTGTAATTTTCCCTTTTATTTATTTATGTATTTAATTTTTATTAAATCTTAAATTGATTTATTTATTTTTGCATTTAATCTTTATTATTTTTCCATTTATTTTTCTTATTTATTTTTGCATTTATCTTTTATATATTTTATATTTGATAATTAAATGTGTGTATTTATTTATGTATTTAAGCATTTATTTATTTCTGCATGGTTTTCCCTTTGTATTCACCCCTTATTTATTTCCCCAAACCTATTTATTTCTGTACTCTTTTCTTTATGCATTTCTTTACACATTTCTTTTTACATTTCTTTATGCATTTCTGCCTCATAATGCAAATGAGGGGGCTGTCATTCAAATAGTATAGGCTACAGGTATAGCCTATTTATTTAATATTTAATTATAACATTATTCATATATTCAATATTATACTGTACATGTGTCTGAACATTTCTATTGTAGGCCTATCATCAAACTTTCTATGCAATAATACTTGTAGGCCTAGTTTGTTTTCTATGTGGCAACTCTGTAATTATAGGGCTTGTATATGCATTTTAATACCATAGTTAGCTTACTTGTTTATGAACAATGACAAATATACAATTACAGCCATAAGCGACAGTCACATGACTCGGTCACGGGGTCACAGCCGTCACGCTCCAGCCTCGGTCTGGGTCTCATTCACATGAACGGAGGAAGGGAAATGACTCTGAATTCAGCTATTAGTGAATTTTACAACTTTTAGGTCCTAATTTTTTTAAATAAGGACTATTAGAATGTTTTTACTGGGAAGTTGATTCACCTCAAAAAAAATTGTATCGGCTGAGTTACAGACGTCTCTTTCCTACGACGGAGTATAAGGGCCACATTGACGGAAAAAAAAAATCTGAGATTTCGAGAATAAAGTCGTAATTTTACGAGAAAAAAAGTTGTAATATTACGAGAATAAAGTCATAACTTTTACGTGTTATTTTAGAGGGGAAATAGAGCAGCGTGCCGCCTGTGTGAAATGAGGAACGTGGAGCATCTTGTGAAGTTATACTTTAGGTTTCACAAATAAGGAAATACTTAATCTTTTGGTACATCAGCATCACATTATCATCAGTATCAGGACCTTGAATAGATTGTGCAAGAAACTGCGTTTATTCCGAAGAAATAAACCAAGACAAACAGCTGCTACCCGTCCAGAAGCAGGCTCAGGCTGCAATGTCCTCTCGCCCATTTTGTTGGTTGCTGGTTATATGTTTTCCTAATATTACGACTTTTTTTCTCGTAAGGTTTTGACTTTATTCTCGTAATATTACGACCTTTTTTCTCGTAAAGTTACGACTTTATTCTCGAATATTACAATTTGTTTTCTTGTAAAATTAAGACTTTATTCTCGTAATATTACGATTTTTTTCTCGTAAAGTTATGACTTTATTCTCGTAATTTTACAACTTTTTTTCTCGTAAAGTTATGACTTTATTCTTGTAATATTACAACTTTATTTTCGTAATATTATGACTTTATTCTCGAAATCTCCGATTTTTTTCCTCAATGTGGTCCTAATACTCCGTCGTACTTTCCCAATGTGAGTCGATGGGAAAAAGTATTTTTGGGCCCAATGGCATCACGTGACGGACACGGCAGTTGTAGTACCACGGTTTGGCCACTACGAAAACTGGGATCAACGACTGGCGTTCTTCCTGGGGGCTTGATTATAATTACAGCGCCACCAGGTGGCCGATTGGAGTCATATTTCTTAGGAAGCACATTCACATCATTTTTTAGATATTGGGCTAAGTTTCATGTTTCTAGCTCATTCCAGTCAGCTAATAATAATAATAATAATAATAATAATAATAATAATAATAAAAAGGCACAAACCTTCGGGGCTTGAACCCTAAAAATGCTTGGGATATTATCTAATATTTGTATCTAATTTTTCTATTTAACTGTGTGCAATATTAATGTCCAATAATGTATACAATAATTAATGTGTGCAATATTACTTCTTCTCTCATCACATGCAATACTTCTTTTTCTGTTTTTTTAGCTTACTTTACCTTTTTTATTTTACTTATCTTAATTACTCATTTTACTAAATGTATCTTACTTAATTATTATTCTATTAGGCACTGGTGCTAGAAATAGTACTTTTAAGTTTATACACTTGAACTTGTTGTAATTTTGCTGTATTTTTGAGCAATCTCTGGCACAAGAATTTCCTTTGAGATTAATACAGTTCTATCTTATCTTATCTTAATGAAAAATAATTTCATGACAAAGTGAGAAGTGAAGGTGAATATCGTCATCAGCTCCTCAGCCAATCAGACAGAGGCGTCATATTACTCCTCTGGTCAGTCTGTCTCCTCCTCTGTGCTCAGATCAGATCCCGACCCTGCCCTCCGACCGACCGACGGTAAACCATGTAACGGACCGAGTCCGGGGACGGTGAGGTTCCTCGGTGTTACCGGTTACTGGAGAGAGAAGCAAACAAAACACGCAGCAACGACGCAACGCAGCGGCCATGACGGCTCCTCATCACGGAGGATAAGAACCGGACTACGGTACCGATCCAGTGCTGTTGAACGAAGCGACTGTAAGGTGAGTAAAGTTGTCTCTTTCTGCAGCGGTAGAACATCAGACCATCATGTCCGGTTCTCACCAGCAGGAAGAGATTTATACATCGAGTCCAGCTCTGATGAGAGGGAGTTATCTGAAGGTCTCTGTAACTGTATGACTCGAAGTAGAATGAGACAGATTTAATAATCCATAGTGACTCTGCAGAGACTATGAAACACAAAGTTAGAAGTGGCCTGTTGCAAAGTCTTCACTCACTCACTTCAAACCACAGCTGTAGTTTAGTCAGATGGAGAGATGAGACTGATAGAAGGAGAGAGGAGACTGATAGAAGGCTGCAGACACAGAGATTCATGAACAGCTCTGCTAGGAGAAAACTTTCAGAAAAACAAACTCAGTTTTGCTTTCAGTACTTATGGACAGTCGTGCAGCTGGAATCTCTTGCAGGGAGCTTTGGGAGTTTTCTGCATACCCCCCCCCCCCCCATCTGTGTCACAGCAACAACATTTTTAAAGTTCAGAAAGGTCAAATAAGACTTTTTTGGCCCAAATACCTCAAGTATTTCCTGACAGTATAAAGCATCTAGTAAAGTACATACATGTGCAGGGCTATACATCACACACATTTAAGACCGTGACTTCAAAGTACTGGATTTGCCTCGGCACTACAACTTCTATGTGGTTGTACAACCCCCAAACCTTATACTGCAGTTTTATATCAGTTTGGGGACTGTACAGGGGAGGGGGGGCTAAACCTTACGTTTCACTTTTAAATATAACAAGACCCTACTGGACGTTATCCATTATTAATAACTAATATAGGCAAAGCATAAATAACTGCAAGATGGTGCACTCCAACTGTTGATGGAATATTCATTTCCACCAATGCGCACGTTAGAAGTGGAATTATACATTGCCGAAATTTTGACAAAAACTATGGCTGTCAATTGATTAAAATATTTAATCGCAAATTAATCAAATTTTTTCTGTTCAAAATGTACCTTTAATGGGAGGTTGGTCAAGTATTTAATACTTTTATCAACATGGGAGTGGGTAAATATGCTGCTTTATGCAAATATATGTATATATTTATTATTGGAAATCAATTAATAACACAAAACAATGACAGAAACTCTCACAGGTACTGCATTTAGCATAAAACAATATATGCTCAAATCATAACATGGCAAACTGCAGCCCAACAGGCAACAACAGCTGTCAGTGTGTCAGTGTGCGGACTTGACTATGACTTGCCCCAAACTGCATGTGATTATCATAAAGTGGGCATGTATGTAAAGGGGAGACTCGTGGGTACCCATAGAACCCATTTTCATTCACATATCTGGAGGTCAGAGGTCAAGGGACCCCTTTGAAAATGGCCATGTCAGTTTTTCCTCGACAAAATTTACCGTAACTTTGGAGCGTTATTTAACCTCCTTCAAGACAAGCTAGTATGACCTGGTTGGTACCAATGAATTCATTAGGTTTTCTAGTTGTATATGATGCCAGTATCTTCTAGCTTTAAAACTGAGCCCAATACAACCTAAAAACCACAAGTAGTACTAATGCATAAAAGAAATTAGTGGCATCAAAACGTATTTGCGTTAACGCGTTATTATTGTGTTAACTTTGACATCCCTATTAATAACTAAAATAGGCAAAGCATAAATAACTGTAAGATGGTGCACTCCAACTTATACCTTAATGTGTTGATGGAATATTAATTTCCACCAATGCACACATATAGAAGTGGAATTATACATTGCCGAAATTTTGACAAAAAAACCAACAAAATGTTGAATAATACTGCAACTCAAGCTTCTAAATAAGAGTCACTGAACGAATGAATTGGGCTGCTGATGGACTGAAATATTTTGTCCCGACCCCTGGATTGCAAAATAATAATAATAATTATAAAATAAATAATACTAAAATATATATATGTGCTGAAAATAAAAAGTTAAGTAAAATACCATCCTCTGCTAACCCAAAAAGTCAGGCTAACCTTTCTTCATCAAAAAGAAAAAAAGTACATAGACCTTCCTCAATCCTACCCTCTATTACTTTTCATACGGTCCCTTACTTGTTTATATCACAGGAGTTATTCCACTTTCAGGACCCAAAGTTTAAAGAACGTATGAAAGCATGTAATGGCAACATGTCTCAGCATCTCCCCATTGGCTCTCTGAGAGGTGATGTAGAAATATGTAAGACCCGTCTGAACCTGACTGAAGACGACATATATATCACACTCTTCTGCAGCTCACTTCTTGTTTAGCAGTGAGCAGATGTTTATTTTTGTATAAAAGGGCCAATTTCCTCATTTAAGCTGCTTTGGAATCTGTTAAAGAGATTAGCTTCACTGAAAAACCGAGGGCTTTTGGCACGAAGAGCTCTGGTTACATGCTGCTATGTGGAAATGAATCAGCAGTGAGGTATTTTAATGAAAAATAACTTGTCAGTACTTGATTAGAGTTATGGAGCTCATGGTGTTTTGGTACACAGTGACCTTATAAAGACTGTTCCTCTTTCTGGTGCTTTTGTTTTTATCGTCCTTAGAGAGATGTGTCAGATTTATCTGCTTTTACATGCCTGTGGTTTCTGTGATCAGTAAGTAAACTCCCATCAAACCACTTCTCTCTGCAAGTTCAAGGTTGAACCGAGAACTTTGCAGGTTTATGAAAAGTGATGTCATCTTGGCTGGATGAGGAAGCAGCAACTCAAGTTTCCGGCGTTGTGAGAGTAAACGGTCCCCGTGGGGGATGTTAACACTGAACGCTTTCACAGGAGAAACACTGATGTCTGCTGTAATCCTGCCGCAGGGCATGAAATCAAACACTCCGTTTAGCTGCAGAAACCTCCAACTGGAGCTCCGCTTTTCCTGTTTCTGTTAACTGAACTCAATATCAGCTTTATGCATGAATTCAGACTATGCTAGTGAGCTCTGTGTCTGCCAAATCCCTTATTGCAATTAATGGTCTAATTGGACAATATGGCTTCTTTCATCCCTGTCACATATTTAAAGGATTTAAAGCCGTTTCTCATCAGTGCGATGAAAAAAATGCAATGTGGGAATGCGGGAATTCCGCATGCGAATTCTACAACGATGCACACCGGGTCCAGTGCGAACTATGTGCATTGTCGTGTTCCATTTTCGCAACAAGTTTCCTCCTAAATAGTGCCCGTGTCCAAACAACAAAAACCTATCCAGACAGAGAACATTAAAGATAGAGTACGAGCAGGGAGGCAGGGAGGCATCTGATTGGTTCTTTCCAAGCGGACCTCGAGGCAGTGATTGGTAGACGTTTTTACAGGATTACAGCCGCTACAGATGACGGCTCTTTTCTGGTCCTTTTTCAGAGCTCATCAGTAATGGATCGCTGTCGGGGGGGAAAGACCATTTCAACCAATATAACAAATAGTGGATACCGGAGAACATCGTCAATCCTGCCTACACAATACATTTAACTAATCTGACCCCAAATGTGATGGTTTAGCCTCGTTCCTTGACCAACATATAATATTAGCAAGTACATATCAGCTACATTACCATCTTCATCCTATCCCAGCTGCTGGACGATCTCAAGCCATATATTGTCCTTTATTTGATTGTTGAGGTAGTCGTGTTCGTCGTACATTATTGGGTGTTGAGAAGGGGACGGCCCATTTTTATTCCGAAACACCAAGAGTCCCAAAAACGTCTGACAGTCCGTTACCCCTAAAACAAACGGCCATTGTTCCAGGGCTCCAAAAATACCCACTCTCCATGCATCAAACAGAAGCACATGGCTAATTATTATGCAGAATGGCGCAGATCAGTTGGAACAAAGGATTTCTTTGGGTAAATTTATATTTCCGCAGGCGAAAAAACGATGAAGTCTAGGTCCGTCCAAATATTTTTTCCCCCGCACGAATGTTCCACAGGGGTGTTCGAGCATTCATAAGCACCGGACCGGATTTTCAGACGAAAATCTGTTTTTGGTGTGAAGCTGTTTTTAAGGGGTGGGTTAGTTGCTGACAGGTTCAGATTAACCTACCAGGGGGTCCTGGGGCAAAAATGAACTTCAAAATTGAAAAAAAGCTAATATTTGTGTATTTTTGTCACTCCTGTTGGGATGAAGAAGTATTGGAACTGCAATTCCCATCATGCTTTGGGGGATGCAAGCAAGAGGAAGAATGTTGCCATGGGCTCAGTGAGTTTGCTTTGGGCTTCACCTTGAGCTTTGTTTTTGTTTTTTGGCCTATATTTGTTTAGTTTGGCATTTGTGGCATGCTGCATTAGCTACTGGCAGTTCCTGTTTGCTCTGTAACCATGGAAACGGACAAAAATCACTGGGTTACCTTTAATACTGAAGAAAGCGTCTGAACAGGATTGTTAGGAAAGATCTGAAGCTATAAGAGGCATCTTTCTTTCTGTGATTTCTTAGTGGATTTGTTGATGTTTATCCGTGACTTCAGGATCACGTGTGTGTTGTGTCTTTGAGCTTCGACTCTGAGAAGAGTCACATGCCGTCTCCAGCTCCCTGTATAGGAGCTGCGTCTTGGGGAAATAGCTTAAAAATCTTCTTTATAGTGCAGCATCCAGGATGTTTTTTCAAGAGCTCCCTGCATTTTTTTTTTTTAGAAAAGTGGATGCCTAGCTCTGAGACTTGAATGTAATAATAATACATGAGAGCCCCCTTCACAGGGAAATTTACACTAAATCAAAATACCACAATGTAATTGCCACACAGTGAGCATGAGGCCTTTGGGGCATGGAATGTAAAGAGGCTGGCTCCAGTTCATTCCTATGAGAGATGCTCAGTGACAAATGAAGCCAAAATGTTTCGACTACCGAGTGATAAAGTACCCGGATCATCCGGCGATCTTCCGCATCCATCGGGCCCATAGAGCAGACGCAGTAGCGTTTCCTTTAACTCCGCCTCCCAGCCCTCGCTCCGGCCTCGGTCTGGGTCTCATTCACATGAACGGAGGAAGGAAAATAACTCTCGATTCAGCTATTAGTGCATTTTTACAACTTTTAGGACCTAATGATTTAAATAAGGGCTATTAGAGTGTTCATACTGGGAAGTTGATTCACCTAAAGAAGTTGTAGTACCGCCGTTTGGCCACTATGAAAATTTGCTTCAACGCACGGCGCTCTACCTGAGGGCTTGCTTTGGGCCCCCTAGGGCTCTGGGGCCGCAGGGCACGTTGCCTGGTCGGTAACCCTGTCTGGTTATGGCCAGGCTTGGGCCGAAGTAATTAAAATCCTCTTTCTGGTGTATGTTTACCCTTTGCTTGTCTTTCATATCTCCTCCATGACTCAGCAATAACAAGCTCTGTTCTATTTTCTGTTCATTTGGAAGTTCCCACCTTATGTGCTGTTCTTCTTTCCTCCCTCTCTTCCTTTTAAATCTCAAAAATAGAAGTTATGTAGAGACCCTACCTCCTTCCGTGGCTCGATCCAGTGCTCCTGGTACTAATTTAAAGGGGAGTAGCCCAGAGGAAACAGCACAGGCTTTTTCTCCGTTGACCTTTTAATGTGGAAAGTTGGTGGCTGGGCGGTGCTGGTGCCGGGTTCTCACCATGATTTAGTCCAGTGGCACTCCAGTTATATATATGAAGTTTGATTTGTTTGACGGCGATTTTGAGCGTTTGCATGTTGCTATTGCAAGACTCCTAAAGCTGTGATTAGAGGTTAGGCTGTTGGTCAGGCTGGTGTTTGACTGACAGAAGGTCCGTAAACGTCTCATGGAAAAAGTGAAAGTAATCCTAACCTTCTATCCTTCAGTGAGAAAAAGCTGTGAGCGATCAGATTCCTTCTTTAACCAGCACAACATGGGCCAGTCGGTTCAGCTGAACTTACAGAGAACCACTGACCCAAATTCTGCTCTACGACCGCGCACGCGCACGCACACACACACACACACACACACACACACACACACACACACACACACACATACACACGCAGATTTGTGGAGCTGTTTTTAAGGAATTGCCTTGCCGTTTTAAGTAAAGTAAATATTCAAATCAAATACACTCTTTCCATCCCTTCATGTCCTGGACACACACACATGCACACACACACACACACACACACACACACACACACACACACACACAACATCATCTGGTTTGCCTCAGGGCAATAACAGGACCCACGTGTGGGAGTTCTTTTCTGCAGTGGGTTTATGCAGCTGCCTCCTCGTGCTCTGCCGCTCTGACAGCAGCATGGAGCCCTGTTAGCCGAAAGCCTTCGTGAGACACCGCGGTGCTAGTTAACGTGACCTCGGATCTGTCGTTTACTAGTCTAGCGTTAACGTTAGCCAAACTTTGTCCAAATTTTAAGCTTTTTAATTTAAAAATTTTAATCAAAGGGACGGTGCAGTGGTTGCAGATTACAACTTCTCCTGTGCGCAAAGCGTGTTGGATTGCTACGGTGGCCGACGCGAAAACGTGAATGTCCCTCTCTAGAGACAGTTGTTGTGAGAGTAGAGTGCTTAGAGTGTGTGTGTGTGTGTACGTGGGAAGTGAGTGGTGAAGCAAGAGAGAGAGAGCGGCGGCGACGGGAGCGAGTAACGTTATCGACTCCGGCTCAAGGAGGAAAAGTTATCAGAGTTTGGTTTGTCCGTTCTGGGCTACTGTAGAACATGGTGGTGCAACATGGTAGACTCCGTGAAGAGGACCTGCTCCCTATGTAGATATAAACAGCTCATTTTAAGGTAACGAAAACACAACGATTCTTATTATCAGGTGATTATACACTAAAGAAAACATACTTATTAATATTATATTACATTTCTTTCAGTAGATCCCCCTAATTGTTACACACTGGTCCTTTTAAGATCAATGTAAGAAGGGTACTGATGAAGTTCCATTAACAACACGTCTGTGTATTCACCCCCCATCAAACACTGAAGCTATTCATTAAGGACAGCACAGCCTCACAGCTAGCGTGACACCCACTGGAAGAAGAATGGGGTCCCACCATCAGAGATTTAAAACAAAGACACCGCAACGCTTAATGAAGTCCTGCTGTCTCTGTTTTATTATTGGTAAAACACAATGAAGTCTGTGTATGTATGGGGCGGGGCTTGTACTGTGTCTCTCTTTGAACTGGATGATTTATTAATGCGTGTTTGCATGTCGTGATATTTAACCGTCTGTAAACCTCTTATTTACTAGTTTACACCAGTTTAACGTATTAGTATATGTGTGTGTGTGTGTGTTTATCTTCTGAATAGTGTGTCGCTGTGCTGCAGAGCCAGGGGGCTTTTCTGTGGTCCTACGAGGGAGGGGCGCATGCTCAGATGTGTCTTTGTTTACTTGCAGCTGAGGCTCTCATACACACACACACACACACACACGCATACACATACACACACACACACACACACACACACACAAAGACACACACAGGGATCCCATGCCCCCAGGAAGAGCGCCGGTCGTTGATCCAAATTTTCGTAGTGGTCAAACAGCGGTACTACAACGTCCGTGTCCATCACGTGATGCCCAAAAAGACCTTTTCCCATAGACTTACATTGGGAAAGAGACGTCTGTAACTCAGCGGATAATTTTTTTTAGGTAAATCAACTTCCCAGTACGAACACTCTAATAGCCCTTATTTAAATCATTAGGTCCTAAAAGTTGTAAAATGCACTAATAGATGAATCCAGAGTTATTTCCCTTCCTCCGTTCATGTGAACGAGACCCAGACCGAGGCTGGAGCGAGGGCTGGGAGACGGAGTTAGCAAGCCGTTACGACGGCGTGACGGCTGTGACCTCGTGACCGAGCCATGTGACCGAGCGGACGCTACTGCGCCTGATCTATGGGCCCAATAGATGAGGAAGTTCGCCGGAAGATCCGGGTACTTTATCTCTCATAAGACGAGCCATTTTGGCTTCATGCGCCACTGAGCAACTTTCATAGGAAAGAACGGGGCCCAGCCTCCAAAGCTGTATCCAGTTCTCTTAATACATCCATGGTCTGTACGGGTCACAATGCCAACAGGCAGAAACGTTCTGCCTTGATCATCTGTGCCATCCTGTCTGCTGAAAGGTCTAAAAAAAAAAAAAAAAGAGGCAGCGGTGTAATGTTATATGGACTCGCAGGTGGCGAGGAAGACGCTGACAGTATGGCTTGTCTATTGCAGAGAGAACTGGAGGTAAGCTAGCTACATTTTACTAGCTATATCTATTGTACTTTGTTATCTTGATAGCTACACTCTGATTACTGTTAAAAGACGAGAAAAAAGGCACTGACGTTGGGGATCCGACTCGTGGCTCTGCTTCAACTGTGCGAGAGCCTGTAGACGGCCGACCAAAATTTCTGACATATCAGAAATTCATCCGACGGTCTGACGACTGGTCGGGAAGAGTTAATCGGTCCTCTGACCTGTACACCGCACGGCAAACGACGCCCGACGAAGCTGAAATTCGGTGCGACTCTAAAATGAGTCGTGCGGCTAAAAATTCGGGCCAGAAATGGGCTAAAATCATACAGTGTATGCACTGCTTAATCTCAACTATTCAAGATCATCGCCCAACTTTAGCCATCTCGCTTTAGTTTTGCAATTTCCGTGTTACCTTCTAGACACAACTTTTGGTGGCGGGTGGGGGCGGGACATTCCCACAGTTGGTTTTGCCAAGTAAAGCTGCAAATATGAGCTGCCCTGGTGAGGGGTCATCTTGTTTCTTACAATACCCAGCATGCTCTCTGATTCATCAGAGGCTCAGAGGTTTATGCATGTGGAAACATAATTTACCTTACTGTTAGTGTTTTCATTGGCACGGCCACTAGTATCAGATCTTTTACAGAATCATCACTAACTGATTTCCTGGAAAAAAAATTCCTGTGGGAACATTTTTGTGAAGTTCATCTTTTATTTTTTTCCCTCATTCTCTCTGACCCTCTGAGTCTTTGTTTCTGCCACTTTGGTCTGTTTGTGGAAATGAAACCATCATGCCAGACTATCAGTTGTGCTATGAGACAGTCAGGAAACGGTCTCTGTGTAGGTCACCAGACATGTAGCAGCATCTATTTGGCTTTAGTGACTTTGTTGCAGTTTGTTAGGGCTGTAACTAACAATTATTTTCATTATCGATTCATCCGTCATCCATCATCTTTGTTTTAACTGACTGAGTAATTCTCTAGTCTCGAAGATAGTGAAAAATGTCCATCACATGTATTTTCATATTGCTCCGACCAACAGTGCAAAACCCATTAACCAATAGCATATTCAGATTACAATGACATAAAACATTTGAGGTGCATGTTTGGGAGTATTGCTTGATTAAAACAGCAGTGGGTAGAAATGGAGCAAATATGACTAAAATATTTTTATAAAACGGTCACTATATCCTGAAAGTAGTGCATGAGACAGGTAATCTGAATCATGTTCCTCTGTGTCCTCCGGTGTCCTCCGGTGCTCCTAATGGCATCTGCAAAATTACACAGACCGGAGGAAAACAAGCAGTCAGAGCTGATCAGGGACGGCAGCTGGCCGGCAGACAAACGAGGCAGCGCTGATCAAATATGAATCAATATTCTGTGTTACGTCCCAGTAAGGTCTAGGGATAAGGGGAGAAACATAAGCCAATGTAGTCAGGCATAAAGTGGCAGTTTATTGTAAAATGGACAATCAACTGAGACAACAAGGGCTGCAGACAATCAAGTACAATGTTGCAGCAAACCAAAGCAAAAGTGTGTTGATTTAAAAAATATAAAACTAGGAATGGGCTTCTGATGGCACCGAAATCAATAAGTCAATAAATCAAAACGGCTGCAAACTAGAAATTAAAATCACAGCTGAGCTGGCAAACAACTAGATATAAACAAGAAATAAAACTTTACTTTAACTACTCTCAATCTAATAAACAAAACACACGAATGGCAGCCACCTCCACTAGTGTATCTACTGTATACAGAGGAAAAGACTAACCAAAATGCACTGTAATATGTGACCTAAATATAAACTAATCCCTAGCCCAGTCCCAAGCGAATCACAAATGCTTCTATACTTCTAAGTTAACATCACACGAGGTACTCAATACCATCAAGTTAGTTAGTTTGTTACAGAATTACACAACAAAGAAGCAACGAGGTGGACTGATCAAGGGTAATCACAGCCACCCGTAAGGCCAACGGCGTTACCACGGTTTTGCACTTGGCGGCTCACGTTACCGCGGTTATGGAAAGGGAGGAGTGAGCGGAGGGGTATTCTGTTGGTTGCAATCTGCAACCACACCACTAGATGCCACCAAATCCCGCACACTGCACCTTTAACTGAAAATATTGATTCATGCAGCTTTAATTCTTTACTTATTAATAAATTTGAATGGATTTCAGCTTCCTGGTACGCTGGTTCATTCGCTGCTGCCTTTTCTATAGAGAATATACTGCAGTGATGTCACCCAGACACTGTTGTCTGTTGTTTCAGGAGACAGAAATGGAAGCCATGTGTCAGGATTTATAGCTGAAGTTAAAATTTCACAATGGCACAACTTTTATTCAATGAAAATGGCACCGCTGCAAATCTAGCAGACATGACCCAATTCTATTCTTTACTGTGCCTTGTTAAACACTTGCCACGGTGGGCAGCTGGAGTTTTACTGATGTTTCCATTTTGATAAATGTTGGCGAACAAAAACATTCCCTGCATTTAAAAAAAACAGTTTCACTTTGAATTGTCCTGCCCCGACCCTCAGCACTCTTTGTCAGCGTTTTTTTCGTTTCTTTCCTCCCCCTCACAGCCTGCAATGGTGTGGGGTGATGGCCTCCTTCCTGTGTGAGATGAAAGAGCATGTGGGGACTGATGGACGAATGGAGCAACGAATGGAGCATCTCCCCAGTTTGCAAGGACTGTGAACCTCTGCCAGAAAGGGGAAAGGCTTGCCCTAATAGTTGTAGCCTGGCTGGAGAGAAAGGGGGGAAGACAGTGAGACAGAAAGGAGGAGGGAGGAGGGACAAATAGAGAAACACAGATAGAGAAATAGACAGAGAGACAAACCGAAGCCCTAAAACCTACTGTTATGGTGGGAAAGAAGGGCAGCTGTGCTGGAACTGAGGACAAGATGGAAAATTAGTTTTGCATGTATGAGGACATGGGAACAAAATATAGGAAAAAAGGAGGGGGAAATGTGAGAGAGGGAGGAAACAGGAGAGACAGGTAATGAGAGGACAGAGGTTCAGGCCAAAAATAAGCTGAGGATTGGAATGAGATAAAAAAAAGAAGGATTGGGCAATTATCTGAGATGAAGGGGCGAGGGAAAGGGGAAACAAAGAGAGGAGGCAGGGAAATGAAGGGAGAAGAAGAGGTGAATGTGACGAAAGCTAGAAGAGAGAAGGGGTGAGAGGAGAAAGAGAGTCACAATGAAAGCATTTCAGCAGACCAGCACCTCCATTAACTGGCTGTGGCCAAAGCAGGAATTTCCTCTGGTTGCACCACAGCTGAAGTGTCTGGACTGAAGTGTATTTTTGACCCACAGGGCTCCGGCCCCTGCAGACGCCGTCCCAGACGTAAACACACACCCAGACGTTAAGAGTTACCCTCCGTCCTGTGGACAGGAAGACAACATGGCCTCCAGCTCACCGCCCAGAAACCCCCCCATCGGCCTCACGGACAGGAGCGGGAGCTTCTTTAAGGTAAGGGTGATGGATGGATGGGTGACTTTCCAAAGATCACTTAGTAATATAAAACACATCACTTCCTGTGTACCAAATGTGTTTTTTGTGGGAAAGGCTGACTCAACACTTGGTGTTTAGAGCAGGAAAAAAGACACGAATGTTTGGGTGAATCACCGGCATGATACTGCAAAACCCCACAAACCAAAAACCTCGCAACTACATCTCTGGTCACAATGTAGTTAAAGGGACATGTCACGCTCATTTTCAGGTTCATACTTGTATTTTGGGTTTCTACTAGAACATGTTTACCAGGGCTGGGATGATGCTCCTATCTCCCGATCACGATACTTTGGTGGCGATTGCGATTTTTAAGTATTGCGATTCGATATGACGACTAATTGCAATTTTTGTAACACTTTTTTTTAACACTAGACCATGGGAATGATTTTCAGCATGTATCTAGTCAGAGATGTCCTTAAGTCAAATATATCAGTCATTGTCAG